>OZ020168.1:13122767-13330732 GCA_963971145.1 Sussaba pulchella
GGACACCCAGTCTAACCGTATTTAATCAGTAAGTCCTCTTATTGTTTTCCGTTTGAAATAATTAATCTGTACTTGTAAAATGCGTGAAGAAAAAAACGATATAAATTTTTTTGTACGATGCAGTGGCGATTTGAAGGAAAACACCGATGGAAGTATGACAACAACCGACTGCTTGCTCATCCACAATGGCACTGTTCGATGCGTTGCACCGACCAAATACAAGAGTCACTGTCCTACGGATTACGGCGAGTGGCCCTTCGACAAGCACAACTGCACCATCCACATCGGTTCTTGGATGTTCGAAGTGGCTGAAATGGGATTTATTTTCGACGAAAATTCGGCATGTTATGTTTTTCAATAAAATACGCCATTGTTGTATATTTTTCAATACAAAATGTGTGTTTTGCCCGTTTGATTTTAATTATCATTTGATTATAATTCGATAAGAAGAAAAAAAAAGAAACCATTCAAATCGAATTAAAAATTTTATTGAGTCGACGAAACGCTTTTTGTTGTCGGTAATTGATTTTTATTGGACGAAGTACGTTTCAATTATTGTAACAATGATGAATTTTTTGTATTTATTGCACTGCAGATAAATATGACGTCGTTTAGGCCTAATAGTCAGTGGAATGTTTACGTTGAGAAGAAAGCAAGATCGACGAGATGGCGCTTGAATGACGACGAGAGCGAGATGTCGATAATGATCGCAGTTTTTTTGCAAAGGCACGGTTCGAGGCTCGCAATTGCTTACATATTGCCCATCATCGGTAAACGAAAAAGTCGAAATTTATCGCAGAAGCTTAATTATCGAATTCCATTATATAAGAAAATTTGATATTAAATGTAATTATTTTTTATTTGATAATTTCGACTTTATATATATTTTTTAAATTTGCAGTTCTCATGACATTGACTATGATTGTTTTGTGGCTCGACTCACAATCGCTCGAGAGAATATTCGTGGCTTGCATAAATTTCATTTGTCACATACTCGGTCTATCCGATTTACATTGGTACTTTCCGACGAAGGGTTCGGTTACAACACCGAAAATTCGTGAGTTTTCCGATTTTTCGAACTTTATTGATTTTTTAAATTAATTTCGTTGTATCCATGCGATCGAATAATTTTTTAAAAATTCAACAGCTGGAGAAAAAATTGCTCTTTACGTAAAAAGCATTTGAAATCAAGATCGATGTTTATCAAACAATCATAAAAAAATTTTATCCAACATTTATCGAAGGAAATCTGAATTTATTAAAATGATCAAAACTTTGATTAAAATTTTTTTGTTTTCAATGAATTTTTGTATTTTTCCATGAACTTGAAATGACAAAAAAAATCACGATGAACCTGAAATATTGTTATAAATATTTGAAACTATTTGAAATTTTTTTTTAATTACAAAAAAAAAACGATATGTATATATTTCAGTGTTATTTTACGAGGCCTCGGTGGGTTTGGCCGCATTCGCACTGATTCTTACGTGTCTTCTTCGTAAATTGAGAAGCACAAGCGTATCGGCACCCATGTGGATAGTTTCAGCCACGAATTTCGTGATAAACAGTCCGATAAGTCCGTACCTCGGTCTGGCTGTGAATCGCCGGACGGAAGCTGGAATACTCGACGAAATTCGAAATAACGAAGAAACCAAATCCACGAAGGATCGAACTTGGCAAGAATTGGCGACGATTCTCGAGTGGCTGAGTTTTGCCGTAGTTATTCTCATATACGTGATAATGCTCGGTATCGTATTACCACCGAAAGAACCGAAGATTCACGACATCAGATATTATGGCAAGTGAACCGAAAGAAATAAGAAAGAGAGAAAGAATTCACGAGGTGTAAAAAAAATGTTGTATTTTTTTTTCGAATAAATAAGACGAAATTTGAATAATGATGTGTGATATCTTTCGTCCGGGACGTTTAATCCTTGACCGACGCAATAATCGCCAACAAGAACGTTGGAAATGATGAAGCGATTAATTTCTGACCGACGAAGTGAAGTTTTTATGCGGTCGATTCCTCGGAAACCGATTAAAAATGCGCGTCTGACATATATTGACTGTAACTACTTGCAAGTGAATAAAAACAATTTCTAAAGATTCTGCATCGTTGTGACGAATTGATTTTTAGAAAACGTTATTTTTTCATCGATCGATCGAGCAACGGCGAGTAATTGCGAAGATTTCGTTTTATTTCCCGCTTTTCGAGCTTAAGGGGCCGATAATTTAATTTGCTTATTCAATAAAGTGATAGTATCAATTATTTTTATCTTGAAAAACTTCGAAATCGAACGTGAAATAAAATTATGAACAAGAAAAAAGGGAAATAATCTACGTATGTACGTGAAATGTAAATAGGGGCGTCTCGAGATAATCAGTAGTATAAAATTTCACGGGGCGTTTGATAAAATTTCACGGGGCGTTCAATAAAATTTTATTGGGCTTGTGATAAAAAATCCACGGAGCGTTCGATTATCGAATCGCAGAGTGACAATCTGAAAGGGTTATTTCTAATTTTTCCAACAAATACACTGAATACTTAAAAAAAAAAATCGTCAATATCTTTATTCATCTGGTCAGAAAAAATTCTTGAATTATAAGGCTGTCACCCTTGATATACCTCCTTGATAATTTAACTTTTTTTTATCGCTGATATCAATTTTTCGTTCCATCGTTAAACAAATTTATTCAAAAATTTATATTCGCCATCTAAAAATCGTATTTTTTCCAAAATTATTTCGAGAAAATGGAATTAAGGAGATGAATAAATCGTATTACATTCACATAATACGCAATACTTACGCAACGTACATCGCTTCTACATTCGCCAAAAGTTATCAGTTGAAATAAAAAGACAACCGATTTTTTTCTTTCACTTTTATCGTTTTTTTATTACAAATAGATTTATCTTCAAAGATGCATAACCCATTCTCGTAATAATAGTCTCACTGTTCCATACATTTACACAACGTCCTGCGACAGTGCGTACGACTATTGACATTATTTTCTACCTCGCTCACTCGACCTTGTACCGCGGAGACTCGAATGGTACCGAACAAATAAAATTAATAAAAATGAAAGAGTAAAGAAAAAAAAAAAGTATAGTTTTGCGAGGGCGCCGCCTGTATGAACTCGCACGAATGTACACTTATGTAGTCATTTAACCTCGCGAATGACCGCGGCAACATTTTCTCACGATGAACAGAAAAAAAAGGATCATCAGTTGACTGGAAAAAAAAAAATAAACAGAAAAATAAACGAAAAAATCGTAATGTGAGGATGGAAACAAAAGGACCCGCCTTGATAATTATCGCGCACCAGGGTATGAAAGTCTTGTATATGCGAATGTTTTTCGCTCGTACGTTCCGGCGAAATTTCACTGTGACCGGTAAAGCAAATAATCCTTCAAGCTTTGTGGCAACGGTAGCGAATTCACGGCTCTTCCCTTCGTAAACTGACGTATCGCGTCTCTGCACGCGCTTTGTAAACTCAGAACTGCGAAAAAATAATTTTTATTAGTATCAATTGTCATTTTTATCATTCATTGTTTCACAATCAGTGGTTCGGTCAAATAAATACAATTATTTCAATAAGTGCGAATTATTAGTTTTATTATTTATCAATTAGTCGTCTATTGAAATTTAAAAGAAATACGAAAAATATGAAAATAGTAAAGTAATGAATTTCTGTTTGATTAATTTTCTTTTTTGTGTACGAATTTTTTTCCTCACCGCCATACAGCTGAACTATCCTGACTTGCTTCGTAGTTCCGTAGACATCGGCTACGGCGTAAAGAGGACGAGCTCTGTAAGGTATATCTTTTTCGCAGACGCCCTGATCTTCGCCGTTGATGATGATATGCATGTCCGCCTTGTCCGAGCCAGCTTGCGGAACGTACATCACCCCGATTCGACTTCCCAATTCCGTGGCCAACAGATTCTGCGACGAATCAACGGTTTTGGGTCTGAGCGCTTCGATCGGTATAACACCTCGCAACGTCTGTACGTTCACTCCGTCCGTCACCAGTTTTTTCTCTCTGAGGGGAATCCCTTCGACTGTTCGCAAACAAAAATAAAAATCATTCGAGGTTTTATTTTCACTTGAAAAAATGGTTAAAAAAAAAAAAAAAGAATTTTTCTTTGCACAGAAAATATATTCTTACTGTAGCGATCGATGCTTTCCGAGGACATGTTTGCGCTCTTGGCGATGGAATAAACCCAGCTGGAACCCATTCTCACAAGATCGGGTAGGGCGTATTCCGGCAATTCTCCCTTTATAACCATATTCGGATCGATCTGAGTCAATCCCAATCGCATGTTACCGCTCCATCCCAATTCGTGCTTCTCGATCTCCAAAAGAAATATTTCTCCCGGATGTAGCGGCTTTTCGCTGAACGTCAACGCGTTGGCGTAACTGGCGCTGCGATAAGCCACCGTATTGTCGTCGTACAATATTATGTTCGGACCGTGTATAGGATTGAATCTCATTATGACTCTACGGGACTTCCCTGCCATTTCATGAGGAATCGACGCACGACGAACCGCCCAGTTCGCGAAGAAAGACTAACGTCGAGGCAACTCGCAGCTCCTCGAACGTTTTCTCGCCTCAAAATCAAAATCAAGACAATTCCAAATAATCTCCAAGATTCAAACAGCGAAAAATCAACAACGAACGTTAAAAAAAGAACGTATTTGCATTTAATTCCGACGATTCGAAATTAAGCCGCAAAAATGTCCAGTCGGTTTTTTTTTTACGACAAATTTTTGACTTTTCGAAATCTTCGCGACGATTCGATAACGAGAAAATAATCGTCGTTACGAGCCGTCGATTACGACGAGATAATGTAAGATTTTCGATGGCTCGAATTTATCCATCGAAGGGATCGTAAGTCTTACGATAAATACATCATTCGCGTGTATGTGATGTGACTATAGATTGGAGGTTAGCAGCGCTTGCGCCCCGAAACCCGCACTATCGCTGTTTATCAGCTTCTTTTGCGCTATCGAATTTTATCCTTCGAGTAACAATGATTACATTCACTCGCCACTGATTTTTCGAGACGCGACAGTGCGTGATATTTCGATAATTCGGCGAAATTAGTGGTCACCGCTGACCAGGGAGGCTGGATAACACCGATGTTGCCCAGATTTGGGCTCAAAGATTCGGTATGGCAACGAAAATTCGTCGAGAACTTTGAGTTTGAGAGTCGCCGCTACAAGCGCTAGAATCCGGTGAGAGACGTTTGTGATATGATATGTTATATGTATGTTTTGGTATATCTGGACCACGCGTTTTCCCCACTCTAGGCAGTGGCGGCTCAAGTCAAATTAGGCCCCGAGCGGTAAACACCCTCAAAGTCCCAAATCATCGAAAAAAATTCTCAAATTCGAGTTAGAAATGAAAGTTGCACAAAAACTCTTGTAAACTTTTTAACAAAAAATGAAAGGAATTAAAATATGTATCTCTAACATATCTATAACGTTCGTGGTATTGAAAATAAGCATAACTAACAGTTAATGATTGAAAAAATTGTTTAAATTTTTTGTAAACAAATGGAATTTTTTTTGTACGGAAATGAATGTTAAACCCGCCCTTGACTGTGGGCACACCAAGGCGTCTTTTACTGGGTTCAGCGATCGGATCGGCGACTCTTGAACTTAAAGTTCTCGATGAATTTTGTTACCACGATTCTGAACTTATCGTTCGAGCGGCGGAACAGGACTTTGCTATTATCTGGCTTACATGCTCTTGACGAACTTATTACGCTATTTATTTGTTCATTTCGCGGTTTTTGGGGGGTTTTTGGTGACCGATTGTCACAGTATCGCGTTTGAGTTCACCTATCAGAGATAAGAAGACTTTTGATTTTCAGTCAATAGAGATTCATTCTGCCGGGATCGTTCTTCGTTTCAAAATGTCTCCTGCTCTATCTTTTTTAAAATAGTATATTACGATACAAGAGCGAAAATATTTTTTCTGACGAATGTGAGTTTGTAGCACGAGCCGAAGGCGAGTGCTGCAATCACACGAGTCAAGAAAAGGTTTTTCGCACGAGTATAGTATACATTTTTATTGCACGAGGTGCGTAAATGCGATTTGACGCGAACGAAGTGAGCGGAAAAATCGCATCTTACGCACGGCGTGTCATAAATATTTTTTTGGGTAGGTCTCGAAATTCCGACTGCTCAAAGTTTTGACAACGGATATATAGATATAGTGGGATAGCTCGTTCGACCGCGTGAAGATATTTAACTCTCGACTTCTTGGCTTTCCTTTACTTTTTCTGGATTGAGATGAATTCGGTATCTTTTGGAGATTTGAGATGGGTCTCAACCAATTAATGAAGTACGTAACTAGATAACGAATTTGTTTTTATAAACTAGTTTCTCGTATTTCCGTAACTATTGCTTTCTCTGCCGAAAATTGCCTCCACAAGAAGCAATAAACGAGATCAATCTAACCCAATAAGACTATTTTGCACGCAAAACCGAATAAGTCTAACGTTGTCTTATGATCCATAAGTTACTGACTGTTTAAGTCTTACTGAATGCCGTCTTGAGTACTCTTGCAGGTTCGAACACCGACATAAATACCTACAAACACTGGAAAAGCACTGATTCTTCATTGAAACATTACAAACACCGAAATGTTGGTCGAAAACACCGAAAAAGAGCGGAAAACAATGTTTACGGTGCTTTTTGAGTGCATCCAACCAGAATTTCAGTGTTTTTAATGTTTGAAAAGCACTCAAGAACTCTTGCTGTGTTTATGCGGTGGCCGCTTTGATCCGCTTGGCGTTTTTTTTCGGTACGCGAACTTGTTAGACTAGTAATACCAAAATTACTTAGATTAGTACCGAAAACGAAGTGTAACCCCGATATTTATTATTTTTTAAATCGATTTGTCTGCTGGGAGTTGCGTTAGCAACGTAGGATAATATCGTCATATATCCAATAACTCGTTTGTTCGACTTATTCGCGGTTCTACGATCAAACTGCAGATTGGTATCATAATAAGACATCTAACAGTTAGAGACGGCCAATCGTGAACCGACGGCTGTTTGGTCAGCTAAGTTCTCGAGTCCGCCCAAGACCATCAAGAGTGACAATCAGGGCGAGGATTACTTATTTTTGGATTGATTTACGACCCAGCTTTCGCCGGGTACACAAAAAATTGTCTTATAGACTCATCAATTGTTCCCCTCCACGGAAATCTTTAGTAAAAGGCGAAAGATTTATGCGTGTGTTGAAGGGAAACCAGAGTAACTATCATCACCACTCGCCAAGCTTATATACACTCTCGTTACTGCAAACGCTTGCGAGAAAACATTGTGCAAAAAGCCACCTAGCGGCGCGACGTCCAACTATCCGCCATTCTATCATTACAATGTATCATTATCCCGCCGGATCATTCTCCAGACGTGTCCAACATGAAGGAAATCATGAATTTTAGTCATCAAGTTTGAATAAGTAGAATAATGTACAGAAATATATTCGAAGTAATGAAAACAATGCGGAAAAATACACGTTTCATTGTAAATACAATAAAATCCAGACTTTTCCAAAAAGATTCTCATGTATTCGATCTTTGATGCGTTAGAACGGACTTTTTTTCGTTACGAATTCGTTTCATACATTCGCTATTAGCGTCCGTCACATGTTTCGCATCGCGTGCAATGTCCTGTACCGCAATCGTCGCGTCACCCGGACTGTGGCCGGCTGCACCTGTGTTGATAAGAGCCCGCCACGAGAACTTCGGCTCACGGGACCGTAATCCGATCGTGAAAATTTGCGCGGGAAAGCCACGCGAATCTTATTGCATTGCATCTAAATTATAGGGACGATGAATAGGATTCGTCGCGTTCCACGGGTCTTGTATTTCTTCAGACAATTCAATCGTCCGAAGACCGAATCTCGTGAAACATTTGAAGATGGATTTTTTAAATTTAAAATCGACGTTCGAATCTCTCATAGCTCTTTTTCGACTGCGGTCTGTCGTATTGCATATGTGCATTTAATTTTAATACAAATAAGATATTGTTAACAATTTAGTAATTTATTATTAAATTATTATTATTATTATTAAATTATTATTATTATTATTATTATTATTATTATTATTATTATTATTATTATTATTATTATTATTATTATTTTTATTTTTTTATTATTATCCCCCGAGAATGTCAAAAGCCGCAAGAATTAATGATTGTAATAGTTTATTTTATTGCGGAAATTCAGGGGCAACATTATTATTATAACAATTGATCAGATATCAATTATATATAGGAATCGAATTTTATTTCTGTATGTATTCAATTAATAACAAACGAATTATAACAACAATAAAAATAATAATAACTTGTGAATTAGATATTGTTTCTCATTATTAATTCATAAATATGTACGCGGCTGATATTTTCATGGCGCAGAAATGAAAAATAAATCCGTGGCCTCTACCACATCGAAGACAAACCGAACGATGTTGACCACCACTGGCAAACACTCTAACGAGTCGAGTATCCATCGGCGAACTATGGCCGGGGGTTGGAGGAGGGGTTTCGCGATCATCGAACAATAATCTACACTCTGCTCTCTCAACAAAAATCTTCGATGGAATAAAACATCCTTTAACATATTTTCCCAATCATTTCATCGCCCTTCGACCGAAACTAAACCCATCAGTCGCAATCAACGTCGAAATAACGACGGAAAATCTGGGAAATTGATATTCGTTCGAATCAAGAGCACGGAAAAGGGCCGAACGTTCGTCGTACGTTCCTGAATTTATCAGGGCAGTACGCAATCCTCGAATTTGCCCGAATTCGAACGAGCGAATGAACCGTCGCGGCCATTGCCGCGAGGTTGCGCGAAACCGCGAAAGAGGGATGAAGAGATAAATCTTCGACGAGATAACGCTTCGAGGAAAATCGTAATCGCCATGGAAAGAGATGAGTCCATGCGCGGTTCCCAACCTCTCTCTTGCCGGTCGAAGCTGATTGGTCGAAATTATCGAGATAAGATAATTTCCACCAATCAGCTTCAACCGAAAAAGCGAGAGGTTGAGAATCACTCCAATCTTCTCTCTTTCCATCGCGATTACACCGTTTCACGCAACCTTATCGGTCCATATGGATATTATATGGATGTGTCCATGAGGAAACCACGAAGGCGGGGGAGCGGAGGGTGCTCGATTCCAGCGCCGTGGGAGCCGGTGTGACGCGATCGTCCATTTTGTAAGAACCTACGATCCCGGCAACTCGACGCCGGTGTGCACAGTATATTTCTCGTTCGCTGCGAGTTCGCGTCGCTTCCGTCGTCCAAGGCCCCGGAATTTATCCTGCGTTACCCCGCCAGTGGCTGCCTTTTCCCGGCGTTCAAGAACAGTTTTTTTTTTTTTTTTTATTCCGTTAGTTTTTTCGTTCTAGGTAAGTTCGAGCGATTTTTAATTGCGCTCGAATCGTCGCGAATATTTTGAAAAAAGAACGAAACGAGTGAGAACCACGATTGAGTCGAGACTGATTATTTTTATTGCGGTTTTTTTTTTTTTGGTGAATTTATAACCGCGTGATAATGAAGATACGGATGTGTTTTTTTTTTTTTTCGTTAGGAATTTTTTTTTAGTAGACGCTGATCACCGGGATTTTGCGGGGAACGTTGGATAGAATCGTCCGAGACTGAGAAAGAAAGATGGCGGAACTTCAGGGAACCACGGTAACGCAGGACGCCCTGTCCGTTGGACAATTGGAACTCGGTGGTAATCCAAATGCCCTTGCTTTGCGCCGGCCATTCGATCCCGCGGCTCATGATCTTGACGGGAGTTTCCGCCTTACGCGGTTCGCCGATTTAAAAGGATGAGGGTGTAAAGTCCCCCAGGAGGTTCTTGGTAAACTCCTGGAGGGATTGCAGGCCGACGATGGCAATATACAGGATCATGAACATGCCCACTTCATGCATATGGCTATACCGCGCATCGGTGAGTTTCGAATGTTTATTTTTTTTTTTAATTGTACAGTATTTTTAAAATCTTTTATGTTGTTTTTCAAAATTTCTTAATTATTTTAATAACGAAATCTGGATGTTTCTTTTGAAGATTTTGATCCGCAAGCGAATTTAGATTCTTTTTTTCCGTTGACTGAGGACAAATTTTGTGAGTTTTGCTTATTTTTTTTTTTTGGTTTTTTTGTGTGGTTATCGCGGATTTTTGGTGGGTTTTTTGGGGGAAAGCCGGTATGATTGTTGCGGCGGGCACTTTGTTGGTGTGTATACGAGACTGGCCAACATGGCCGACGCGCTGTCTCCTCCCGCCTTATTTCTCACCGTCCCCCACTATCGTCACGAGTCAGCGGCTCTCATCGCGCCCGGCGAAACGTTTTTTTTAAATTAATTTTCTCGATTTTATCCATCTTATCGTTATGTAGAACGGAGAAATAACCGATTTAAAATCACTTACGGACTTCTCGTCACTGTCTTCCCGCTCACGATCTGTCTTGCTACCTTATCGTCGCACTTTGACACAAAAAAAATGATTCCACAATCGTGTTTATAATATGTATATTTTATTAAGACTATTTATTTCGATTTAAAATTTTCTTTTTCTCGATTGAATAAATAAATAATTTCTATCGGATACGAGAATTGGATGCATGTTTGATGGATTGTTTTAAAAATTGTGCTGTCATTTTTTTTGTCTTTTTTTTTCTTATTTGTAAAATAGAATTCAACAAAGCGATTATTAATTTTGGGCCGTAAATTTGTTGATTTTATGAGTAATAGATGAACATGTTTTTATGAATTTATAAATAAATTATGGTAATTATAATAATTCGTGTTTATGACTAGTATTAGTATTAATAATAATTATTAATAATTATTATTGATAATAATTAAATTAATTAGTTATTGATAATAATTAAATTAATTAGTTATTGGTATCAATAATCATTATTACTATTAGTATTAATTATTATTTGACTTAAATCTTAAGCATCTAAATTATAGAAACGATAAATAGGATTCGTGGTCCAAAGATCAAATCTAAATAAATGATAATAGCAATAATAATTGCTATTTCATTAATTATGATTTTTTATAACAATTTTATCTATCAGTAAATTCCTTAAGTTTATGAATAATATATCCACATACATATATTATTATTTGGAAATGATGATAATTAATAGGAAAATAATTCTTGTTCATAATCATTTCATAATTTTATTTGTAAATTCGTTTATTTTTCGAACGATGTCTCTCAACTTATTATACGTTACATGATAAATTTTCGTTTATTTTTGCAGGCATTGGCATGGATTCCTCCGTGACTCCTCTGAGGCATGGGGGTTTGAGTCTGGTTCAAACCACCGATTTCTTTTATCCACTCGTCGACGATCCCTACATGATGGGTAAGAAACAAAAAAAAAAATAATGCAGCAGTTTAACCATTCAATCACACGGCGTCCGGCGGTTCTCAAAGTCCTTAAAGTCCTGGAACTGTCTTTTTTTTTCAAGACTGATTCCAACATAAGCAAAAACGATTATTAAAACAATATCAAATTACGATGATATTACGATTCAACATTTTCCGATGAGTTTTGTCTACTCTTACTCTCTACAAATGCCCTAAACAACCTGCAAATATCCTCAAAATCGTCCTTGACCGTCCCCAAATTTCGAACGAACTTTAAACCTAAACAACCCAAATAATTCTTGTCCATAAATTCCTTCCCCACCGAATTTTCCACTCAATTTTACCTCCGACAAAAAAAAAAAAAAAACAACCCAACACCAACTGCTCAGCGTGAAAAAAACCCCCGACGACAAAATTCGAGCAACCTCCATCGCGTAGAACGAATGAAAATCGTTTACAACGTCGTTCCGAGATTTTTGTTTGCAGGTAAAATCGCTTGCGCCAACGTGATAAGCGATTTGTACGCGATGGGAGTGACGGAATGCGACAATATGTTGATGCTACTGGGAGTGAGTACGAAAATGACGGAGAAGGAACGCGACGTCGTTGTACCGTTGATAATGCGAGGTTTCAAAGATTCGGCTCTCGAGGCGGGAACGACGGTGACCGGGGGTCAAACGGTCGTAAATCCTTGGTGCACCATCGGAGGAGTCGCCTCGACGGTATGCCAACCGAACGAATACATCGTGTAAGTCCCGACCATATAACGACGAACAAATCGACGACGGATCGACCGAAGAAATTCGTCAATCAAAATTTGCAAAGAAATTATTGAGAGAAGTTTTTTTTTTTTTTTTTTTTTTTTTTTTTTTTTTTTTTTTTTTTTTTTTTTTTTTTTTTTTTTTTGATGAAAACAGATACGAAGAAATGTTTGATTGATTCGCAGGCCGGACAATGCAGTTGTCGGTGACGTGCTCGTGTTGACGAAACCGCTCGGGACTCAAGTAGCCGTGAACGCTCATCAGTGGCTCGATCAACCGGATCGTTGGAACAGAATTAAACTCGTCGTGAGCGAAGACGACGTGAGAAAAGCTTATCAACGAGCGATGGACAGCATGGCCAGGCTCAATAGAATAGGTATGTTGGGAACGACGAATGTGGTGTTGCTCGTTTCTTTATCGATGTTGATTAGCCAATTGATCGGTTATTGGATGTGGATTGTTTCAGTGACCAATAATTGTATCAATATTAACGATTGTGGATTTTATTGATTTTTTTAAATTCATTATTGATTGTTGGATCAATATTATTATACTCGAAATGATAATAATGAATTATTTATTAATAAATAATTTATTATTATACTCGAAATAATAATAATAAATTATTTATTAATAAATAATTAAAATAATAATAATAATTTATTTATTATTATAAATAAATAATAATAATTATTATTATTATTTATAATTAATAATTAATAGCTATTTATTATTATAATAAATTATTTATTATTATTATTAGTTATAATAATAACATCTTCATTATAATTTATTCGAGTGTAATAACAATAATAATAATCTATATTATTATCGATGAATTGATCAATGAATTCAAAATCGAGAATCCAATTCATTCAAAAATCAATGAGATATCAAAATATTATTGATGGCATTGTTATTATTATTGAACTAAATTGAATAAATAATTATTAATTATTGATGACTGAGTGTTCGATCAGAAATAATAGCCTCATGAACGTTGATAAAAAATAAAATAAAATAAATAAAAAATATACAATATTTATATTAATTTTTGCAGCCGCGCGACTTATGCACAAATACAACGCTCACGGAGCCACGGACGTCACGGGTTTCGGTCTGCTGGGCCACGCGCAAAATCTCGCTAAACATCAGAAGAACGAAGTATCATTCGTTATTCACAATCTACCGGTCATCGCAAAAATGGCCGCGGTCGCGAAAGCTTGCGGCAACATGTTTCAACTATTGCAGGGACATTCGGCGGAAACGAGCGGAGGTCTTTTAATATGCTTACCGCGAGAACAGGTAAACATTTTGCCCCTATTGTAAAATTAAAAAGATTTCATTTTTATCGTTATTTCGTGGCGAATCAAAATTTCCTTTTCGATTTAAATTTAATCCAACTGCATACATAATAATCGCAATTTTATACAATTATTATTATTGTATGCATCAATTTTATATAAGATTGACGTGAATTACATTGAAAACTAAAATGTTATTATATAAAAAAATAAAAAATAAAAATATAAATTAATAATAAATAACAATAATGTAAATTAATAATTTTTTTTTAAATTAAATAAATATCAAATGAACAATAATAAAAAGAATGCGTAATTAATAATCGATTTATTATTATATTATTGTATCATTATTACTATAACAGTAAATAAGTTATCGATTAGATGTGCATAAAAATGAATATAATTAATTCTACATACATATAGACATTTATTATATTTATTTCTTGTTTGTATTAATTCTCGTAATGTTTTCCCCGCCAGGCCGCGGCGTACTGCAAAGACATCGAGAAACAGGAGGGTTATCAGGCGTGGATAATCGGCATCGTCGAGAAGGGCAACCGTACCGCAAGAATAATCGACAAACCGCGAGTGATCGAAGTTCCAGCGAAAGAAAAAGACGGTGAACTCTGGTAAAACGATCGAGTTCGACCATCATACAGCCCTCGCCGGTACCAATCACGGTTTAAACTCCGACGATGGCATTTATCATGAAAAAAACCATAAACTAAACTAGTTCCATCCGCGTCGCTCGCGCTTGCGAATTCGTCACCACTTTTGGAACGAAACGTTCGTCGCTAAACAAGAAAAAAAAAAAAAAAAAAAACTAAATCATTCGAATCAAGATTTGACAAAGGAAAGAAAGAAAAAAAATGTTAACAATCGACGCTGATGGGAACCGAAAACAAATCCGCTTTTTCATTTTCTCGATGGATATCGAAAACAATTATGTGCTGATTTAATTTTTCTTTATCGCCACGCACGGAATTAACTCAAAAATTGAACGAAAATTTTGATATATTTATTCCGTTGTTTTTTTTTTTTTTTTTTTAATATTCTTTATTGTTTCTATTATTTTTTTCGAGGGTAAAAAAATTGTTTTTGCCCTATTGGTTATAAAGTTATGACGGTTTAAGTACGGTATAGAGTTTTAGTAAGCACGTTCGGCTTCTCGAGGCGAGTGAAAGAATGAAGAAAGAAAAATAAGAATTTTGCGAGGAACAATTGCGCAATTGCTCGAGAACGCGCAATATCACACAAGCCAGAGCGTCGAGAGAGTGCAGAGGGTGGACCAATTGAGCACGTGACGAAAAAAAAAACTTAATAACAAAATTTTAAATGTTGCAAAATCATTTTTAAATCGCACGAATGGTTTTTATGTTGTTTTTTTTTTTTTCGTACGACGAGGAAGATAAATCCGGAGAACGTTTGAATGTAACACGGACACACAATGTAGGATTAAAAAAGGGGGGGGAGAAGAAAATAATAACGAAGAAGAAATAACCTACAGGGGTTTACGTATATTTTAGAAGCGCAGTTCGAATTCCCAACGTAATTTTCCGTATTTTTGGATGAAAAAACCTGTGTAACATTCCGTTGTGGCTCGTCTTCGTCGTTGTGAGCAAGAACGATTGACGAAGTTTGCGGAAAAATTAACGAAGGGGTGGAAAAAAAAATGATAAAAACGCGAAGAACGGAAAGAAAAGGACGAAAAATCGTTGAATTGTATCGATTCGATCGACGATTTTTTTGTTATTCGCTGGTCCATCGCAGCGTCCGATTACGGTGGCCTTCTTGACTATCGGGATATAAGCGCTTCTTCTTTCTTTTTTTTTTTTGTTTTTATAGCGATGAAAAAACGAGGATGAACGTTGAAGGAGGCAACAACAGGCGCTAATGTTGTATTACTTTTTCATATGAATAAAGTGCTACTTTGTCAATAAAAAATTATAATGATTTTATCTTTATTGAATAATTCGTGTGCGAATTTTTACCCTGACCAGCGTTTTTTGTTTTGTTTTATTATGTTGTGGATTTAATCGGACGATCGAGTGGCTGAGGAATTGGTTGGACATTAATTCGTGATGATTATAAATTATGATAAACGATTTTGGGCGGATATTCGAGGGATTTCTTTTTCCTGGGATTTAAATCGTTATTGAGCTATTTTTTTTTTTTTAATTTATCGAATTAATGAGAGTTGCAATAATGTTAGATCGACGATTATTTATTCATAATTTTATTGAAAACAATAAATAAAATACAAATCGATCTAAAATTTAAAGGCGATTAAAAATTGCTTCCTTGATTGATTATTCCACAATGAATCTCTTAATAACAGCTTAAATCAAGCATAACATGATCATATAACTAAAATTTCAAAAGAATCAACAATTTAGAAAATTACAATCGCTCGCATAATTTTCTAACACCGCAACAACATCCATCCTCCAATATCCCATAAAAACTAACATAAAAAAAACCACAAAATAATTAATTCTTCTTCCTTACGAAAATAATTAATATTCGTTCTTTAATAATAATTAATCGACAAAATGCAAACACAAATTGCATAGGACGTTACTTTTGAAACCGTGGAGACCACCCCGCGTCGATTATTTGGCGCGAATCCCTCGAGATTGCGAAACGCGTTGTCGGGCTTGCGTCACACGTGCGTGCGGAACATCGGGTTATCAAGAGTGGAGGGTAAGCGGACGGGATCGAGACGGCGAGTCCTCGCGGATGGACGTTGTTAGTTCGAAATCCGCGATCGGAGCGGTCAGTCGGTTCCGCGCGAAACAAACAAAATCCCGGCTCATAATCCAAAGCTCAAAGGTCGCTCGCTCGTTCTTCGTCAATTTTTTTCTTCGATTTTTTTCCAAAGAAATATATCTTATACATACGTCTGTCTGTATATACATATATATAGGTGTGGCTCGTCGGTAAAGAAGGAAAGGTCATGAAAATCGTGATAAAGTACTTCGGTGCTAGGAACAAGATGCATTCTTGAATCAATCGACAACCAATTTAGTTGCATAAAAAAAATACGAATGCGAGAAAACTCCGCGTGCGATTTCACCTGATTTTTATTCGATCATAAAATTATTAATCGCACCGATTTGATTTAACGAAGATAAGATAAAATTGAATTGATTTTTTGTGCGGGGTTGTACGAACGATTGAGTACACGCGGGGTGGTTAATCGTCATTGAAGAAAGGACTTTGTCCAAATGGTTCAAGTAACCACGTGCTTGGCCAAGGCCGCGGCCTTCAGGGCCGTCATATTGGGCGCCCCGGCTTCCGGAAAGGGAACGATTTCGTCCAAAATCGTCAATCTCTTCGGAGTTACCCATATTTCCAGCGGTGATAAGCTGCGTTATCACGTTACCAATGAAACCGGTGAGTTTATTTTATTGCGGATTTTTTGTTTTGTTTGTTTTCCATTGATTCAGGATGGAACCGTTGGTGATCCTTTGGAGGGTGAAAGAGGGGGCGAACGGGGACGAATATATTGATTTTGCCGCCAGATGTGTGAAATTTACGTCCCGGTGGTTTTTCTCGGAATTTAAGGCGATGCGCTACATCTCGTTTATCTCTGTCAGATCGTTATGAGTACGAGGGAGATAGCTGAGTTTTTGCAAAGCATTGTTCTCCGATGTTGTTGACCTTTCGGATGAAAGATGAGAACGGTTGACTGCAGAATTTTGAGAAGCAGTCAACCGTTCTAATTTTTCATTCGAGACATCAATTACGGCTGAGAAAAGTGCTTTACAGTTTTTGGTTACCGACGGAGCTGCGGTACATCGCCTCAAAGTCGATTGGAAGGAATGAAAATAAAGAAAAATTGTAGCAGTTGTTGAATTTGTGAAATTTGGAAATTGGGGGTTGTGTGTGTTCCACACGACAAATCGTACAATTGCAATTTTAAACGTTGTATATTTAAATATATTAATATATATGTATTTTTTTCGTGTTTATAATGAGCAGGACTTGGCAAAGAAGTGAAGAATTATTTGGAGGAAGGCAGATACGTGCCGGACGAGACGATGATAGCGCTTATCGGTAACGAAATTGAGAAGGTCGGTGATAAGAATTGGCTACTCGACGGTAAGTCAGAATTATCGTACCGCAGCCGGCCTGAATAGTATAAAAATAAAAAGCAATGAAAGTTTAATAAAAAAAAAATTAAAAAAATTGTAACTGACCGTGAATCGGCGATGTATTTGTCGAAACGGACGGTTGTATGATGAATGAACGAATGTTATCGCAATGCGATTGACGAATAGTTGGCGCGGTTCGCAGGCTTCCCGAGAACTTTGACGCAGGCCGAAAAGCTACAAATGAGTCATCCCGTTAATCTCGTTTTAAACATTATCGTGCCGCATTCGGTTATACTCGAACGGGTCAAAAACAGGTGGGTTCACCTCCCCAGCGGAAGAGTCTACAATATCGGGTTCAACGATCCCAAACAACCTGTAAGTATATTCGCATTTGAAAAGTATGAAAGAAAAAAAGGGTGGATTTAATTCTGTACATTCATTCTTTAAACGTTGGAAACAATTAATTTAAACGCAGATTTTTTGCTATACGATTGCGTAACTGGATCACTTTTTAACGTGGAAACTTTTGAATTTGGATTTTTTTGGTGAAGTTTGAATTTCGACTTGTATAGAATTGTTTTGAAGAATTGATTGAAATTTGAGGTAAGATTAATTTTTTATCGATTCATTCGTGATTATTTTTACGGTTTCAATATTCTGCGTTATTTATGGAGCAAGATTGGCATTTAAAAAATTAACAACCTTGCTAGAATAATTGATCGAACGAATTATCAGTAATTTGATAATTTATTGCAAAACCAATGAACTTAGAAAGAAAATGTTTCAACGCCCCAACGGTCGAACCACAGATTGATTATAATTAATCGAAAAAATGGTTATCGAAATTTGAATTTCAATCATTACTTAAATTATTAAAATACAATAATATATTATTCCAATTATTGACATTTTTTTTACGTTTTTTTTTAAATTTAAATTTCAATAATAACCTAAATTATTAAAGTACAATAATATATTATTTTAATTGTTGAGATTTTTTTTTACGTAATGAATGTTTAAATGAAATTTTTCAACGCCACAGGGTGTAGACGACGTTACCGGTGAGCCTCTGAGTCAAAGAACGGACGACAAACCGGAAGTCGTGAAGAAGAGACTTCAGGATTACGCGACGAAAACGGAACCGGTCGTGGCTTATTACCGAAAAGCCGGCATTCTCAAAGAATTCCGTGGCAACACAACCGCCGAAATGTGGCCGCACATCAAAGATTGCCTAAAAATTTATATCTAAAAAAACAAACAACCAAAAAGAAAATAAAACAAAAAATTCTGACCCTGCCAAGTTAGAAAAAAAAAAAATGCGATCCGAAGCGATCGAAAAATGGCTACGAAAAAAAAAAAAAAAAAAAACAACGACAAAGTCGACTTACAATTTTCAATTAATGTCTTCTCGCACTTGTTTAACAGACTTTGGCATTGCTTTCGACGAAGCACGACCAAGTCCATAGAATAATTATTCGAAATTTTATAGGAATATCGAAATCATTAAGTTTTGTACAACAAGTTTTAAAAACTTGACTAGAAAAACGAAGTTTTGATAAATAGAATTACAAACAAAACGCGAGGGATTGTATATTATGAGAAAAAGATAATAATAAATATTTTTATTACGATTCGTCGTCGTTTTCGTTTATTCTCGGGTTGAAAAATTCTAGACGATTCGAACTTTTCGACACGCGTCGATTTACAGTTTTATGCATATTCGACGCGTTTTTTCCGATTCCGATTATATCGCTTATGATTAATAATATCTTGCACCAAAAGTTTTTAATGACGAATGATTAACATACCGACGAATGAACAACAAGGTATGGAGTATGATTATTTTATAATAAATAAATAATTTATGGTTCACGAACGATTCGATTGCATCAGGTGCAAACAAAAAAAAACCAGTAATTCGTTGGTTTTTTTCTTCGTTAAATTATCCTGCCTTTTTTTTCTTTATGATATTTACAGTATACGGTGAGTTTTTTAGATACGGTATTTCAAAATCTAGATTACAAGATTGTGGGTTGATGAATTATCGACGTTTATGATAAAACTGAGTCAATTGATAATGAATTTTTTTTTTTTTGTATTTTTGAGTTTGAGAGCTCTGGCACGATTTCAGTAATTGTTATCTCGAAAACTATTCGTGCGATTTTATTGAGGTTTGTTTCATTCGAAAGTATGCATGTTTAGGTATGCTGAGAATTTTTTTTGTGAATATATATCGACTAGGAGCGTCGCTGTCATGGCCGGCGTAAAAAATGTCCCTCACTCGCACGGTCTACAGTCCCTAAGATTACATGCAGTCGGTTGTTCTGAAACTAAAATTTCAAAAAGATTCTCAAAATGTAATGTATGAAGCATTTCGCAACGTAAGATTTTTAGAACAAAATTTTTTTTTACATAATGGCGGCCGATCGAACTTTACATTCAATTTTCAACCTTAATTTCCGACCTTTCTGGCTTGATAAAAAAAAATAATTAAGTGATAAAAAAAAAAAAACCCGGGCGATATATATTTATAAAGAAATTCGTCAGCATACCTCAACATGTAAAGTTTCGAATAAAACAAACCTGGATAAAATCGAACAAATAGTTTTTGAGATAATAATTCCTAAAGGTCACTCATTTTTTCCGCTGTCTAATCGCATATTCTTCCTTGACAACGCATCCAACCATCTTTTGCCACTGAATTAGGGAAAATCGATATTTATCAGAGAAATAACAATTTCCGTAATTCACCTACAAAAATTGATTTTGAAAAAATAAAATCCTACATCCTCTCGACCGAATCGTCGCTTAGAAAAATCATACCATCGAATCTCTTGACTCTTGAGTCGTTGGAATCACAGGCTTGAAGCGATTTTCTTCTTCCACTCAATTACAGCATCTCAATCGATCAAAGAATTGACTCAACCTAGCCAAGCAATTCCATTGTGATGGATTTCAATTTACGGGTCGGAACATAATCCAGACCTGAGCATTAATTCAATAAAAAAAAAAAAAATGTATTCAAAATACTTTTTCAAACAACCAACTACGATTAATTGGGATTTCAACAATTACAATCACATGTTTTACATATTTTTGCGACAGTTGTAGATAATTCAAAGAAATTATTGTTTTACAATGAATTCTAAGATTGTATTTAATTATGATATAATGAGGTTACACGACTATATATGATTCAATATATATATAATTTAATAATGATGCGATAATTATGAATAATTAAAGAAAAATATCATTTTACAATAGATTCTACTTTTCAATATCAATAATAGTTCACGATAATTCGGCAATAAAAGTATTTCGAATACATTTTCTCTGGTAGTCTCATAGTAACAATTTCATAGATGTAATAACAAAAGAAAAAAAAAACAATCAACGGAAATAATAATAATAATAAGCATAATAATAATAATAATCACGGAAATAATAATAATAAAAATAATAATAATAATAATTATCATGGAAATAATAATAATAAAAATAAAAATAATAATAATAATAATCACGAAAATAATAATAATAAGCAACTATCAATACTTAACAGTATAGACTCATCGAAACGTAACTAACTATTCACTCGTGAAAACCACTCGAGCGTGTTCATAACGATATTTTCATGGAATACACGATCCATGAAAAACGAAAACGCGACAGTTTTCTTCTTCCGTTCATTCGATCCTTTCGCGTTGTCGTTTTTTTTTTTTTGCGACCAACGATCGAGCACGGTACGAATTACATCGCTTCGCAACGCGTCATCTTTTCTACGATATTTGTCGTGGTTATTTTTTTTTTGCCTTGTAATAAATAATTCGAGTTTAGCGAATGGCAAAGATCTGTCGTTTTTCGAGTTCATCGGACGATAACACCGGTTGCCTTTAAGTACACACGAGTTAACGAAGATCGGAGGATTCCTTCGGTCATACGATCTCAAATTCTTCGCACTCGTAGAGAGCCTCGTCTTCGAGAGTATCCTGGCCCAAAGACGACCCGGAGGTCGGAATCATGCCCTCAACGACCTCGTAGCCTCGGCGAAGATCGTCTCCGCTTCCCTCGCAGAATAGGAACATCGGATAGTCCACCTTCTGATTCGGTGGTACCAAAAACTAAAAAAAAAAAAAAAAGAAATAAAAAAACCAATTGGTTAATTCGTTAATAAATTTTTCGAATCAAAGCCCGAAGTTTTCCCTTGGTTTCGTAAACCACTGAATTAAATATCGATGGGTTACAATGAATTCACGAAAATTATGATCGACATAAAGGCAAAAAAAAAGCAATCGATTAGTCGTTGAATCAATTTTTTAAATTAAACCCAAAGGTTCTGATTTTTTTAAATTCATGGAGATTTCATCGTCGATGATTGACGAATTAAAACAAAATTTCCGAAAATTATGATCGTCAAAAAAAGTAGTTCAGACGTTAATTAATTTTATTTTATAATCGAAGTCGAATCTTTTCTTTTTTTTTTAGCACAGAAAAATATATCTAAATAAATCAAAATATATTTAAAAAATAAAAAATGAATCTGAATAAATAAGAAACAAATGAAAATGAATCTTAATAAATTCGAATAAATCAAGACCAAAAGTTTTTCTGTTTCTTTCCCTCTCCGCAACATTAAATATCGATAAATGACGAATAAACGAAAATCGGTAAAAAATTATGATTTCTTTTTGACCGACAACTCACCGGTTCGACGATTTTAATAAAACTATCGAGGGTTTTTTTGTCGTGAAGATAAAAACCGACGCAGCAACTCGGATCCATCTTCGACAGAAGCATCTTACGGGGCGAAGAGCAATGAAAACTCGCCAATGAAAAATTTTGTCTCCACACGTCGACGGCTTCTTGACAATAATGAGGATCTAGATGAATCAATTTGTCCTCCTGATAGCCGATGAAGTACAAGGAATGCCGGGGTCGACCGCCGATCACGCCGATGCAAACGTCGAGGCTCAGAAGCGACGTCAGACAAGGCGCGTAACCGGGATTGAGCTTGTCGGCTCCGAGTCTGAGCGGTACGAAGAGTACGAGGGATCGCCAACCACCGTCGATGGTTTCACAAACGCTTCTCACATCGTCGAGATAAACTGACACGACGAATATTATTTATTAACATTTTCAGGAGAATATTCCGGCGTGGAATTAATGGAAATTTGATTATTGCTGCGAATTAAGAATTTGGAAAAAAAAATTGAATAATATATTGAGGGCATTTTATAATATGAAAAATAAATAAAAATTTGGTTTCTCAGCCTTCAAATGGGTTTTATCTTCAAATCGTCGGTTTCAGATTTATCCACGTAATTCTTTCAGCCGCATAATTTCGAATAATCAATTGTGAAAGTTTAATTGAACCCTCAGAAAATTAACTAAACCGTGAGATTTTTTTAGTCAAAAAGCTTTGCTTTAATTGTTCAAACTCACCCGCGCAATCCTGAGCGACGTAAACCGCCAAATTTTCGAATTCGTTGTGAGCAGTGGCTGCTATTTTGACGGCCTGACTCAGCAGATGGGCAACGGCAGCCGGACCGTACCAGTCACCGGCGCGTTTTCCGGTGGATGCGCCGAGGGACACGAGACTGTGGATGGACAGAGGCGAGTGCGGGGTCGGTTGATCGCCGAACCATTTTATTATCATTCTGTGTTTGCTCTCTTCCATAAATTGTTGATGAGTTTCGATCGGTTGTTCCGGTCGCCATCGCCAATCTAAATTATCACATAAAAACTCACAATTAGCTCGGAGAAGTCAATACTTTCGAAGAATCGCTATCACAAATAATAATAGTAATAATAATAATAATAATAATAATAATAATAATAATAATAATAATAATAATAATAATAATAATAATAATAATAATAATAATAATAATAACTATTATTATTACTATGATGATGATAATAATGATAATAATGATAATAATAATAATAATAATAATAACTATTATTATTACTATGATGATAATAATAATAATAATAATAATAATAATAATAATAATAATAACTATTATTATTACTATGATGATGATAATAATGATAATAATGATAATAATGATAATAATACCAATAATAATAATAATAATAATAATAATAATAATAATAATAATAATAATAATAATAATAATAATGATAATAATAATAATAATAATAATAATAATAATAATAATAATAATAATAATAATGATAATTATAATAATACACAAAAACTCAAAATAAAAATAAAGGAAACTTATATAATTTATAATATAATTTTGAATACTCAAAATAATAATAATAGATTGTTATTACTATTCCTCCTCTCCCTCAGCGCAAATATTGAAAAAAAACACACACACGAATTTTTATAGTCGAGTTACTTGCCACGACCGAGAAAGTGACACACGAGGGCTTGAGCCAACATCATTTGACCGCTGCGAAGCATGCAGCCCCATCCGCAGTCCGACGTGAAACTCGAACCGTTCAGTATCGGAAATTCCTTTCGATAAGTCAACCACAATCGCGAAACGAAGTCCCTTTTGAAACCTTCCATTCCCTCGTCGAAACTCGTCGCGTCCAACGCCAAGGATATCTCGCTTCCGGTTTCCATGTCCAATCCGACGGCCTCGGACGCCGGCTCGAGAGAATCTTCCGGTTTCTTGTGGTAACACGAACCCAAAAGCCATACCGGAGATTCTTTGGAAAAATTTGTTTTCATCTTGGTCGCCCATCCTGCTTAGGGAATTAAAATAATAATAATTATTATTTACTTATTATTTCATCAAAACGTAGAAACCTGAATGATGAAAAAATTATTGATCGAGAAAAGAACTTTCTATAAGTATAAATATTGGAACGAATTAGTCAATAGTTGAAAGTTTAATTAAAATATATATTTTTTTGATAAAATATTGTTTTTATAATTATTATACCGAAAATATCCTAATTGCATAACGATAGACTTTTTAAATCACTTTTTTTGCGATGGCCTTGACAGCAACCCTCCCAGTCGATATATATTTACAAAAAAATGTGTCAACATACCTCAAGATGTATACTTTCGAATAAAACAAACCTGGATTAAATCGAACAAATAGTTTTGAAATAATAATTCCCAAAAGTCACTTATTTGACAATCCATTCTCTTTGGTAGAAAAAACACGTATTCTCCATAATTTTGTAATCGTAATCATTGTAACTTTGCAAACCCTTAAAGAAAGCTCTGATGAAAAAACGTCGTTTAAAAAAAAAATTGGTGACTGTTCGATATCTCGTGACGAGATAACGAAGCTCCATTAAATTTTCACCAAATTTCTGTATCGAATCTTCGATCCAAAACTTTTTTCTTTGCCCTCCTCCTTTTGGCAAAAAATCCTCGGCTCAAAAAAATTGCTCGCACGAACCGTATTTAACGTTGTTCCACATCGACAGAAGTTTGGTTTTGACTTTGTTGTCCGATTCGGTGGCGACGATCGCGTCGTCGAGTGCGACATCTCCATCAGATTCGGGCAGAATCTCCGGCAAAATTGGTACATGTTCCGAAGGTAAAAATCCGGCTAACCATCCGGCGCTGGCACTCGTCAAGCCACCTGATCCCAAAAATTGCAAAAGAAATGAAGAACTTTCAACAATCGCTTTTATAGTGAAATAACAATTCCATATCTCGCAAATTCGTAGAGAGACGCAATAGTTTACTTGCATTTCAGATATCATGCATCCACGGAAATACAAACTTTATTTTACAGTGACCTTGACACACTGAAATCGACAAAGCTCTACAAGTCACAAGTTATTTTTGCATCTGCCTGTGGAGATAGCAAATGATCGAAAAATTGTGCAATAATGCGGTACAAATCAAATTCAATGTAAACTGAAAGAAAAACAGTAAATAGTGTAACCAGGGAAAAGTGCAAGGTTTTGAAATATCAAAGCATGCTTGTATTAGATAACTTCGGCCTTGGCGAATAATAATCATAATTTCCAAGATTTAAATAGCTTTGAAAAATGGAAATGTTCGACACCGGACGTTGCACAAATTCATGTCAGGCGATGAAAAGTGCAACTGAAAATATATACATATAAATATGAACAAATATCGTTGGATGAAAAGAAATAATATTACCAAAAAAAAACCGTTACAAATGAAAACTTTATTAATTACGTTTCTGTTTCTTTGGATTACGTGCAATCGTTGCGTCCAACCAACAACCGAATCGTTAATTAAATTCGAAACCACGAAGAAACGAATTTTGAAAAATTTCAATTTTTCGCTTACCTAACCTCTCACGCGCCGACTGCACCTGACCATTCATACCCAACCCGATTGATCCTCGTGGTTGTTCGCGATTTTCACGCTTTAAAAACAATATAAAGAAAAACAAACAAAATTTCACAATTAAAACTACTTCTTGGATCGTCGTTTTTATATTTCTCTCCCGTGAATTTTTCACATTTTCACCAGAACGACGGAAAGCACTTCGTTACTTTCGCGTTTCGCAATTTTACATCTCAATCGTGCATTTTTATTACAAACAAAGATTTTTATTCTGCTTCGAAGCTGACGAGTTTTGCAACGTTTGCGTCATTAGGTTTGTTTTATTTCTGTATTTTTTGTGTCTTCTTCTTTTCGCGATCTCGAATCTGCTCGAATCGTTTTCGATTGATCGAGAGCGAAAAAATTGCGCATCGCTAGGGTTGCGAAAACGCGGGAACATGGAGGATGTTTGAAAATGGCGACAGGATGGAATTATTTAGGGAGCGGAGAAATGGCGGGATTTTTCAAAAGTGGTTTAATTCGCCACGATTGATATCTTGGATAAAATACGAGAACGGTTGACTGCAGAATTTTAATTAGCAGTCAATCGTTCTCGTTTTTTATCTGAGAAGTCAATCCTGGCCGAAAATACCGTTTTACAGTTTTTGTTATCGACCGAGCAGCAACGTATCCTCTTGAATAGCTGATGAAGCTAGTCGTTGGCTCGATCACGTTTTCTAATGCAGAATATAATATAGAATTTTATGGATATCCAGTTTACGCGTTTGGGATTTGTCGGGGAAGAAATAAAATTCGTAAAATGTATTCATATGAGAAAATACAGTATTTTTTTATTATTTCCAAAAAAAACAGTTGTTTTATAAATTTTATCGATCTATTCGGTATCTGATAACTGTTTGGAAATTATAAGACGTAGCGATGTTCACCGGCATCGACGTTTTTTTTCAAAATATATTCTTCCCTTACCGATATTTATCCGATTGAATGATATAATCATTGATACGCAAATGAAATGACAATCTTGAATACAAAAATAAATAAATAAATAGATAACGGATACATTACCGATTGATCATATAAAAATAACAATTTTTGTTTCTTTAGAACGCAACTTATACTTTTTTTTCTTCAAACAATTCATCGACATCTTTCGTACACCAAGGCTGATAGTAATATAAAAAACAATAATGTTCATCTCATATAAAACGAATGGATAATGCATCAACGATTCCATACATAAATATAATAATCGTATGTCTTTTGGCCCAACTTGTACGTCTTTTTCAATAAATCATTGTTCAAGAAAAAAAGGCAAGAGGTTATTTCTTCGAGAAAAACATGGTAAAATTCTTATTTTCATGTAATCAGTCGATAATACATTATTCATTTATTTGTGTAATCAAGATAAGATCAACATTATATTCTCCATAATACTATACAACCATCTGTACAAAAGATATCGTTAAGTTGCTCAAAAAAACATCGCCATTTTTAGTACACTTCGTTTCACAAGAATCGACGATGTTATTCTATTTTTTTTTTCCCGATTCCGGAAGTATCGGAGTGTCCATCGTTTCCGGATCGTAAGGAACAATGCGAACGCTACCCGGATGTATCATCGGAGTCACTTTAACCCGAAAATCATAAGGCAAATAATCGTAACAAAAATCATAAAAATCGTGACGCGTTTTAACGATATCAAGCCTAGCCATTTCCATCACAAGCGCATCCACTTCTTTCTTATAGTTCTCGTACTTCTTTCGTCTAACCGTCAACGCCACGACTTCCGCCAATTGTTCCACAAATTTCTCCGATTTAACCCTCGTTCTAATTCCATATTTCGGTTCCATTTTCTTCCACAGATGGCGATAAAGTCGATCCGTCGCCCACGGCTTCGGTCTCGGCAATTTCGGTCTCTTGTAAACTTGTCCATTAACGATATAAGCTTTGTTCACGACTTTAGGAACTTTAGCTTTTCCTTTCGACGTATTTTCTTTCGAAATCAAATTTTTCATTTTACCCGAATTTTCCGTTCGTCTCGACGATGTCGCAGGCTTCGACGTTTCCGCGGCCCAAACGGCCGCCATTTGCATTCTCTGCGTCGTTATCGCTTTTTTCATTTCATCCAATTCTTCCTTACTGAGACTCGACAGACTCACCGGCGTTTTCGAATTATTAAATTTTTTCAACAACGTCGAGGGAAAAAAATCCGTTATATTTTTTTGCATCGCAGTCGCGTTGTTTTTGGAAATCTGGAAATCCGCGTTTTTCGCGAGTTTCGAGAGATTCGAAGCGATTGGAACGGATTCCGATGGAATCGTCGTCGACGTGACAATGGTGGAAATCGACGGATTATTATTCGTCGAATCGTGAAAATTTCCAACATCTTCGGTAATCGTTCGTTCTCGATCTTCGTTCGAATTTTTTTCCAGTCTTGGATCTTTATTTTCCGCATTTTCGTTCTCGTTTGTTTCCTCGGCTTCTGTTTTTCGTCTCGAAGCTTTCGAACGTTCGACATTTTTTCCACTCGCGCGTTTCGAATCCGTTGTTGACCGTTTTTTCGGCGGCAAATTAGATTCTTTCTCGTCTACGCTGCCGTCCGATACCGGAAGTTCTTCGGCGACTCTCGAAATTCGAGAACTTTGGCCGAACGATTTTGTTCGCGTCGATTTAACGATATTTCTTTCCGGTGATCTTGAAATTTCGTTATCAGCTATTTCCGTTTCCGCCTCGCTAATATTTT
The DNA here is from genome assembly GCA_963971145.1 of Sussaba pulchella. Classification (NCBI taxonomy): domain Eukaryota; kingdom Metazoa; phylum Arthropoda; class Insecta; order Hymenoptera; family Ichneumonidae; genus Sussaba; species Sussaba pulchella. The sequence goes on from OZ020168.1 coordinate 13,151,363, forward strand.
CCGCTGCAATTAAATCTTCGCGCGATTGATTTGTAGATTCTTCGATTTTTTTGGAAACCATTTTATCATCGATTCGAGAATGTTTTCGTGATAAATTCGAATTAATTTCCATCGATGTGTTTTTCGATGTTTGTATTTGTTTCGAGATAATTTTATTATCGACGCGATAATTTTTTCGGGATTGATTTAGATTTATTTGTGGGGAAGGAATTGCCATCTCCTCGCTGATGCTCTGATCAGAATCTTCTTCTTCCACCTCCTGCTGCCGCTGATGAGAAAGCGAAATTGTATTAGCAATACTCTTTCTCGAAATACTTTTACGAACCACCGGTGATTCCGTCTCACTAACGCTCTCATCCAAATCCTCGCGAGTCCGTGAAATTTCTCGAGCTTCCGAAAATTTTCTCCTCGTCAAATTCGTTCCTCCATCGACGATCGATCGATCTTCCGATTTGCGATTCATAATTCCACTGTCGCCGTCTCTTCTCGAAGATCGTCGCAACGACGTGTTCGACGTATTTTTCTTATCGACATTTATCTCATCGGACGACGAAATTATCACGGAATCGCTTCGTTCCATATCCGGAAGTTCGTAAGCGGAATCTGGCAAAATTCGGCTACGCGATTTACGCGATTGATCGATTGTTTTTCGTATTTTTACCGAATTCTCGTGATTTCTGGTTGTTTCTTTGGATTCTTCGATTTCTCTTTGACTTTGAGACTTTCTCGCACGAGATAATCGACCGATAAGGACTGAGGATATTTTATTTGGGAAGGAAAATTCGTTAGAGACGAAACGAGACGACGTGGACGGCTTCGGACTGGTTCGGACGTCTTCGTCTTCGCTTTCGCCGTCGCTTTCCCAGTCTTGACTGATTCCTCTCGACAAATTATTTGGCTGAATGGATCGAGCGCTTTGATTCTTGGCAGCGACGTGGAATTTTGAACCTCGCGGGTTTTCTTCGATCGCCGTTGAGGATTTTAAGCTTTTAGTCGCAAATTGTAATGATTCTTCGTCTTCCATCGGCTCGTCAACGATCGTCGCGTCTCTCGTGCGTCTTTTGGCATCTTTGATATTTATTGTTGACGTTGACAACGATTTACCGGATTTTTTACGATTTTCTGATGGTCCCTCATCTTCCATCGGCTCCTGGAAGATCGTCGAATCTTTCGTGCGTCTTTTAGAATCTTTTAAATTCGCTTTTGATGTCGAAAACGATTTTCCCGATTTTTTATGATCTTCCGAAGAATCTTCGTCTTCCATCGGCTCCGGGAAGATCGTCGGATCTCTCGTTCGTCTTTTGGAATCTTTTAAATTAATCGTTGACGTTGACAACGATTTACCCGATTTTCTATGATCTTCGGAAGAATCTTCGTCATCCATCGGATCCTCGACGATCGTCGGATCTCTCGTTCGTCTTTTGGAATCTTTTAAATTAATCGTTGACGTTGACAATGATTTACCCGATTTTGTAAGATTTTTCGGTGACCTTTCGTCTTCCATCGGATCCTCGACGATCGTCGCGCCTCTCGTGCGTCTTTTAGAATCTTTTGAATTAATTAATGATGTTGACAACGATTTACCCGATTTTTTATGATCTTCCGAATAATCTTCGTCTTCGAACGGTTGTTCAACGATCGTCGCATTTCTCGTCGTGTTTCTTTTAGAATCTTTAAGATTCACTTTTGATGTTGACAACGATTTACTCGATCTTTCATGATCTCCCGAAGAATCTAGGTCTTCCATCGGTTCTTTAACGATCGTCGCGTCTCTCGTTCGTCTTTTAGAATCCAATAAATTTACTTTCGACGTAGACAACGATGTGGCCGATTTTTTACGATCATCCGAAGAATCTTCGTCATCTATCGGCTCCTCGACGATCGTCGCATCTCTCGTTCGTCTTTTAGAATCCAATAAATTTATTTTAGACGTAGACAACGATCTGCCCGATTTTTTACGATCATCCGAAGAATCTTCGTCATCTATCGGCTCCTCGACGATCGTCGCGTCTCTCGTTCGTCTTTTAGAATCTTTCAAATTTATCGTTGACGTTGACAACGATTTACCCGATTTCGTAAGATTCTTCGGTGATCTTTCATCTTTCATCGGCTCCTCGATCATCGTCGCGTCTCTCGTTCGTCTTTTAGAATCTTTAAAATTCGCTTTTGACGTCGACAACGATTTGCTCGATTTTTTACGATCATCCGAAGAAGAATCTTCGTCATCTATCGCCTCTTCGACCATCGTCGCGTCTCTCGTGCGTTTTTTGGAACCTTCCAAATTCGCTTTCGATACCGACAACGATGTACCCCGAGTTTTAAGATCTTCCGGAAATTCTTCGGCATCCATGGATTCTTGAATAACCGTCGAATTTTTCGTACGATTGTGCAATTTTCTCGGTGTTTCCTGAGTCTCCGGCACCGCCCATTCGTTTGTCCCATCGTTTTCTTCGATAATCGTCGTTTTCGCGAACTTCTTCGAAGTTTGCGAATTTCCGTGAAGTCTTTCCATCTCTTCTTCAACACTCATCGCCTCGTCGATAATCGTTCGTCCATCGGATTCTCGCAATTGCGTTTTTAAATCGGACGAAATTTCTCTCGCATTTTCTCTCGTTGAAATCCGTTGCGAATCTCTCAAACTCTTCGACGTTCTCGATGTAGTTCTCGACGGTCGATGACTCGTCTCTGCCGCGTTTTCAGCAGCCGCATTTTCGTTCGACCGTTCCGTAAGAATTTCTTCTCGCCGATTGGAAGAAATATTTTTTTGCAATTGTTTTTGATTATTTTCATTCGTTTTGTTCGGATCTGCGTCGGATGGGCTTTCGTCCGAGGACATGTGTAATTTTTTCGAGATTCGCGAGAGTTCTTCGCGTTGCGTGGCGGTAACAGATCTCGCTAATACACTTTTGTGCGGATCGACGGTTTTTTCCGTGGTTGCGGGACCTTCGATCGATGTTCCCTCGGGACTATCTTCGAAAAACGTCGTTTTTGGTTTTACAGGACTTTTTTCAGGCGCCGGATTGTCGCTGATTCTTGACAAATTTGTGCCAAAATTTATTCTGAGACTCTCGTTTGCCAAAACATCGTCGTAAGCGGTGGAAGACAATGTTTTGGCGTATTTTCCGAAGCTTTTCGGTCTTGCCCGAGCGACGTTGCTCGTATTTGAGCTCACATTTGCTCTTTCGACATCCGCAAAGCTTCGACTGTGACGACTGTGATGACTGCGACTCATTTTTCGTTGTTCGGCGTCGGAATTTGTTGATCTTTCGTGAATTTTCCGTGACGTGCTGGGCATTGGCTCCGAATGAGCCACCATGGAGTCGTTGGAAACTTTTCCGAAGCTATCTTTGGCACCGCTTTGTCGAGTCGTCGCTTCGAGGAGTTCGATTCTTGGTTTTTTTGTACTAACGTCGTTGCTCCCATCGGCTACGGGGGATTGCTCGGCTGGGTTTTCCAGATTCGAACTTCTGCGTTTGGAAAATCTTCTGGACGATTGGATGTTGGTTCGATCGAGATTGTCCCACCAGCCATCCTGCAGCTCGGAGCCGTCGATCAGGGATCGTTCGTCCAAGATCGAGCCGGTCGTCTCGGCGAAAGAGTTCTGAGCCGACGGTCCTAGCGTCGATTGGATGTTCTTCCACCACATGACATTTTCTGGAATTATGAAGCCAATATGGTTGGATGAGTAAAAATAGTGAGATGAAAATCTCTGTTGCGATCGAAATTATTTATTTATCTTCCAGACATGATAATTCGTCATTCAGAAGTTCAAGTCTACTTGACTGAGGGTCTTAAACATTTGACGTTTTTCTTGTAAAACACTGTAGGCTGTAGGACATTTCGAGATACGGAACTGCAAGTAGGCATGGTTCAGATTTTTATTATAACCGTTGCGATTGGATTAGAAGGCCTGATACGTTCGGATTAGAGATTTTCTACCATAAATTCCTTCTTAACATGAGCATATCGTAAAGTTCGTGTGATATGTGACGATGGAAATATTTACCTGTATCCACAACCTCGGAATCTTGATCAAGTTCCAAGTTGCTCGATCTCCGGGACCGGCGTCGATTGAGGCTGCGTCTCCTAGCCATTTTACTCCTTCGAATCCTGTCTCCGCTGTAACTTAAATTCTCTGTTCAACCGAAACGCACAATCGAAATCAAAGAGAGATAGACACCAAGAAAGTGAATAGTTTATTCCAGTTGCATCTCGAGCTGGCAACCCTCCGCATTTTCAAATAAAATCAAAGATACCGGACTAACCTCAAATCGAAAATACTGCGTTTCTCACGAAATTACCACTTCGTCTCCGGAAATCTATGTAATTACGTATCTCTGAGCTTGACAATATACTGAGTAGCATTACAATTGAATAATAACACATCTGATGAGTACGTTTGCGTTATTTATGTATTGCACCAAAAAAAAAACGGTTTAACCGTCAAATCCCGCCTTCTTCTATTGTCATAGATTTTGGGAACCTACGCCGAACATTCGACGACGAATTAAGACGATGGACTACAAACGCTCTCTCCTTTTCTCTCGCTCCGCAGCGAGCGCCAATAGCGCTGTCTCTCTCGCACTGCCCAATGTAGCCCATCACCTTAAACGATCAAGATTTTTAGTGATCGTACAGCAAACTGTTCAACCGACTTTTTTCGTACTCAGCTCCGTCAGTAATGCAGATTTTGGCGCGAACGCGGATAATTCTTCCACGGCACTCAAATGAAACACAACGGAAACACAAACATCATTAATACAATGATGTACAATTCAGAATGTGACAGAATTATGAGATATAGGTTGGTCCCGTTGGCAGCCGTTTAGGCATGAAGTACCGCAGAATGTTTTGCTAATTTACCCGTTATTCTTGTCAAATCTACTTACGGACGTGTGGCGGACTCGTCCACACACACATCGCAGAATGTACCCAGTTGGTCTAGTCAACTCTCTGGCATACCGACTGGGCCAGAAACGCCCATCTCGAGCTCGGGAGGAGAGCGACGCGCACGACGGAAACAGACACTGTTCCCACGTCGAGACTTCGACACGCCGCAGCTGTGGCTAACCAAAGAACCTGTAAATCATATCAATAATCAGCAATCGTTGTCAGTTAATAAATAAATATCGTCGTTCGCTTTATCTGCTTGTATAATTATTCGTGGTATAGGAATTACCACAGACGGAGTTGTATCACTCCACCATACGGCAAACTTGCATACCGAACGGTCATCCTCAATCGATATTTCTCGGCTTCGAGACCAGCAGCGCCATAATGTTTCATAGCGAGCGAGCAGATAAACTTATCGAACCCCGCAAACCGAAACCGAACACGAGCGCGACTTCACGACGAGACGCGAGGGGAATGCAGAGGCCGACGACGCAGGCCGACGCAGCCTGGAATATTGGCGTCCGAGAGGAGGTTTAACAGCCCGAATGGGTTTTCCGTGCTCGGTCGACGGAACGATTCCATCATGCAGTCTGCTCGGGAAAACGAGCGAGGCAGTAACACGAAGAACGAACATCGTCCACGTTCGAAAATAGAATAATAAATTAATTATTGGCCACGCGATTCGCGGCGTCCTTCGTTATCTTTGCCGTTTCTTGTGTTTCCGGTTCGAACGACAAAAAAATTAAATCATTGGGCAACGAATTGTTGCTCCCGGAGGCGATTTTCGGTGCCTTGCAGCGCGAATATATTTTTGTTTCTTTTGAACACGTGCGATCGATATTAATGAAGATAAAAATTATGACGACGACGACGACGCTGACGGGGATGTTGTTATTATTCTCCACGTCGTCCGTAGAATCTTCTGCTGATCGCTGAGATCCGAGTTTGCGGGTCCACCGGGATCTGGAATACGCGTTTCAAAACGGCTTTGCCACCACGACGTATTATATATACTTTTATATATATGTTTATGTGCGTGTGCGTGCAAGTGTGTCCATATTTACATCTGTATATATGACGGTGCATCGAGTAATAGAGTATCAAAAAAATTCGGAAACATGCAGTCGGCTGATAATTCGTCGAACTCGGTTCTACTGAACACCTTTGTCATTAAGAAAAAACGATGCAGGGTGTACTTTCACCGTGGAGAACTCATCTGGGAGACCGAAAGTTCGCCTTGCAGTGAGTTAAATTTTTTTATCGTGACAATCGTTCGCGAAACGTCATCGCAACTGTATTTTGTGATATTTGGAAGAATTTTTATTAACGTCACGATAGTAGACGAATTTTTGGGAATTAGTTTAATCATTATTATTGTTTCTTTTAAATTTATTTCTATTGGTTTTGGTTAAGGCATTTGATTTCTGTTGTATTTGTTGGTATAATGATTCAATTTTAAGTACCGGTAATTCATTGTTGTATACTTTGAGATGATGTTAAGATATTGTTGATGGATGAGTTTGTGGAATAAATTATTGATGCGACAGCATTTTATCGAATGAGATAGTGAATAAATATAATAAAAAATTAATAATAATAAATATAATAAGAATATTTAAAAAATATATAAATTATATATATGATATACATTTATTTAAAAAATGGCATCATAGTATCGTATTATTTACGGTACAGAAAAATGCATACACTATTAGAGAAAAACGATATACGAGCGATTCCACCAATTCGAGTACCGAGTTGGGGCTTCACTATCAACAATCTCTTCGTAACTTCGGGACGTGAACGTCCCCATCGAGAAATAAATTCGAATTACAAATAACAAATTTTTTTTATCAATTAGAGTCGTACGAATGTATGTTGCGAGACGTTGACATGATCAGAAATATTATGCGAGCACTTCTGTGAAAGTAGTACACACGATCGTGGGTCATTCAAGATAATTGCTCGTTCGATAACGAAAAAAACCGTGAAGCATTGATCTCAGCGGTATTCTATTACTCTGACAAAAAAAAACGAGAACGATTACCAACGGCACAGTCTGCCTCGCCTCAGTTCGACTCGGCACAGTTTGACCCGGCACAGTTTGACTCCGCGACATTGGCAGATGAAAGTCACTCTCTCTCTCTCTTTGACATTTGACACTCGCTCAGAGTTTAACAGAGAAAGAGTGATTCTCATCTGTCAAATTCGCGGAGTCAAACTGCGCCGGGTCAAACTGCGCCGGGTCAAACTGCACCGGGTCAAACTGCGCCGGATCAAACGGTGCCGGGTCAAACTGTGCCGAGTCAAACACTGTTATTCGCATACTGAAACCGTCCTTACCAACGCGATCGATGTAACAAAGAGACTCGTAACTGGAGCAAACACCGTACGATCACACGCATCGATTCACATTCATAGTTCGCTCATGTGCGCCGGATTTCATCGAAACTACGATATAATTTCAACGGAGCGCAATCTCAGATCCGTGTGCTTGTTACTAGTCAGAAAACGCCTCAAGAAGATCAGAATCCGACTAATCCGCTGGCTGTTTATCGAATTGAGGATTTTCTCAACGATTTTCGACCCTGACCTTCGCGTTGACCGTGACGCGAGCATCGCGCGCGCACCCTGGCGCTTTAGTGCACTCCAAAGTATCATCGTCGACTACGAACACCGAACAACAATAACGACATCAGCTGCTGCTAATTTTCGTCATTCGATTGGCTAACGATAATATATTGACGTGACTCAAACGTTCAATCGGCTTTGCCGGGCTTCCGTTGTCGGGATTTAGTTTCGAATGACAAAAAAAAAGAAAGTGTTGCCGGAAATGGTCGACGAAACCACGTGACGCATGCCACGATTGTGTCCAACGTCACGTTTTATCGTGTTACGAAAGTATTGTTGACACTTTGTGTTAATGCACCGTAAATGAAGACGATATGGCTTTTCACCAAACCATTCCGTTGCTGAGTCGATAACAAAAACTTTAATCGTTCATTTACTTATCTATTTTTACACATTTTTATTTATACACTAATTCTTCGTTTCCTTCGTCTTCCGGTTCTTCTTTTTTCGAACGCGGTAGGATTTGAACAAAAGCAAATTCTTACATTGCGCAGAGAATTACGAGACGAATAATGTAAGATTTTTTAAATCGGAAAAGGTTTGTTATAGTTGCAATCAATGGTTATTATATATTTTTATTACCGACAGTGCACGTTTCAGCCTGATCGTGCAATGTTTGTCGACAATGCGCTGCGTCCATTGGACGGGAAACGATTCGAGGAGTTGACTGTGCTGACCATCGAGCAGCGTATACCGCTGCGTCATTAAACTAATTAAGCCCTGCGGTTGCCGGAGTTGATATGAACAAAACGGTGGGGGTAGTGTGAATATGGGCCACAGCTACGATTTCTATACAGTGAAAATTGAGCGTTTGTTGTGAGCCTTCATGAGCCTTCGTTTGTAGAAGCCATCGTCTACTCTACTGTGCTCTAATGATATGCGTTGACGTCTTCTAGTTGATTTATCAATACATTGGATGAAGTCACAATTGAAAATTGAGAAAAAGATGAGAAAACGTTGGTCAAGAGCGTGTTGGGCATCATAAGGTTCCGCATCTATTTTCACTCGGTTCGAAAAAGAGTTATTTCTAATTTTTCCATAAACTATTATTGCTACCGAGTTTGTCACCACTTTGATTGAATGCGCCAATGAATAGCACACATTCTGGAATTTATTTAGATTGTTCGACCTGATAGTTTAGAAATTAGAGTCGTGACTGAAGAGCTGGCATTGAAAGGTCTCGGAAAGTTGTAAATTGCATTTGAGGAGACCTATTGGAAGCCGCCTCACTCGATGGGGCCAGCCAAAAGAAGTTTCGAATTCACTTTTCAATCTGCAGGAGAAGGGTCAAACATTTTTTTTTCAATTTTTTTGTTGCCATTCTCGTTTTTGGGTCGTCGTTCTACGTCGGTGTACCAAATTGTATTTTACCTGGTACATAAATGGAAGAAACGATGAGGGTTTCTAGATTTCTACAGAAGAGAGAGAGAGAGAGAGAGAGAGATGTGATAAAAATTCCTGAAAGGCCTTCGGCAAGCAGATTCCTAATCAATTTAGACGTCCATCGCTGACGTTAATTGTCTCGACACGTGGAGTGCGATAAACATTCCTCAGACTCACGCGTATCAACGCTCCGGACTAATTAAGAGAAATTAATTGATCAGAGCTTATGCAATTGTATGCAATTGTGCGTTGTCTCAATATTACATTACGAGAATTCTCTCAGTTTGACCTTCTGTCATTTAAGTTATCAATTACGTTGATGAGTAACATAATCATCGGGGATATACAGAACGCGAAAGATATGAGATTACGTGGAGAGCCGATGATTCATGCATTTTAATCAACGGCTGGCATTAAAACGAAGAGACAAAGAAAGTGAGAGAGAAAGAGAGAAACTCACACAAACACATACACACGCTCACACACACACGGCAAGTAAAAAGTGTAAGACGCAGAAGATAGGCAAGCATGGCGGGAATCAGAATCGTTTTAACCAAATTAATTTGTTTATCGTTATTTTTATAATGAATAAATTTCGGAAACGTCACATTTCAACATTTTATCGTAAAGTAAAAACCCTGAGCTTCATTCATGAATTTTTCTAGATTTTTAGGATGACATTTTCTATTTTTTCAAAGCCTTGGGTCGATTCGACCCCACGAAACACTTTAAGGGTGCGAAAAACAACGATACACTAATAAGGTTTAGTGGCGAGCCATTATACAATTGAAATGCGTACTGAGAGATTGCAAACGCTCTACAGACGTCGCTATAAGATTTTCCAAAAAGTGCAATACTTTGTACATTGTATCGTCATTACTTAATTTCTTATCGTCGCTTCCTTCGTCGTTCAACGAATCTATTGAGTCACAATCAATCGATAACTGCCGATCAAAGCAAAGTACAAGTAGCGAGTGTCGGGAAGGGGGGGGGCGGTATCTCGTCGAGGTACGAATGCTATCGTGGCATTCTCGAAAATTTGATAATTCCGATATTTTTAATCGACTCAGTCAAGTCTGGAAGCCTGCGTGCACAGAACGACGTTTCGGTCATCGACATATCAATTCGTCGCTCAATCTCCTCTTCTCTCTCTATTGCACTTAAGGTAATGGACTACATCGCCCAGTGCGAAGGTGACAGCGCTATCGACGCTCGCTGCGGAGCGAGAGAGAAGGAGAGAGCGTTTGTACCCCATCGTCTCAAGCTTATGTGCCAATGCTCCGTCGGTAACGAAAACTGTAAAGCAATATTCTCAATCATGATTGATCTGTCGAATTGAAGACGAGAACGGTTGACTGCGTCTGGGAATTCTGCAGACAATCGTTCTCGGCTTTTGTCTGTCGGATCAACAACGTCGGAGAATACCACTTTGGGAAGATTCATATTTCTATTTTTACCACTTGTTGCAAGCTGAGAGAGACGGACTGGATATGAAGCATATCGCATTAAAGTGCACTTGCGCTGCGCTGTGTTTCTTAATTTCCATCCTCATTGAACCTCGCTCCGTGCGACACGTGACTTGGATCTCGTACATCGCCATAAGTGCGAGGATAGATAGACGGATCTTCCGGTGCGAGATTTTTTTCTTTTTCATTCTTTCGTTGGCGGTTTATCTGTCTGATAAGGAACGAGAGAACATTGCCCCGGAGAGAATCGTCGGAGTGCGGCCATTGTACTCGGTTTTCATCTCACGTGGTTGCAAGGCGGTGAAAAAAATCGGATTACAGGTTAACAACGCAAACTGTAAATCATTGTTCTCGGTCACGAAGAGCGTCTCGAACAAAAAACGAGAACGATTAACTATGGAATTCTAAGACGCAGGCAACTGTTGCCTTTTTCTGTACGAGACATGAGTCGCGGCCGAGAACAATGATTTACAGTTTTTAATTACCGACCGAGCGATATTGCGTTGTCTAAAAAAGAAAAAAATAATGGGAGCGTGCTCGTCCTAATTATCCAGAACTAGTTTTTATCTTCTACATCTACAAAAAAATTGACACGATTAGTGTATCGTTGGGTCAATTTGACCCAGGCCGAAATTTTGAAGTTCCCGCATTTTCCCGCCGTTCATTTGTTTATTGTTATTTTTATAATGAATTAATTGACTTATTTTTATAATCAAAAATACACTTTAAAAGGGTTATCGGGTTAAAAAAACCTCATTTTTCGAACAATCATCGCCGAAATCTTCTCCAGATTATCCAAGTCCTCGTTGGTAAACCATACAAAAAACGAAATTCAAGGTCAAAGTAACCCGTCACCGCTCAGCCGATAACCAAAACTGTAAAGTATTTTTCTCAGCCGCGATTGGTGTCTCGTATAAAATACGAGAACAGTTAACTGCGTCTTAAAATCCTGCAGGCAACCGTTCTCGTCGTTTGCTTTAAAAGTCAACGTCGTTGAAAATTATCACTTTGTAAGGATTCAGCTATCTCCCTCGCTCTCATAGCAATCCAAGAAAGACAGACGCCATGTAGCGCGTTACAGCTTAATTCCTCTCGAACGGACAACGGGGATCATCCGTCCCGGCAAATATCTGTTTCGAGCTGAAGGTCAAACCGAAACAGAATTCTCGATGAGCCACGGCGCGAATGTCGAATATTCCGCTTGGACGGCCGGAGGCGGTCCGGCTCCGTGGCGGAAGGTCAGCGTGCGGACGAATGGTTTCCGCCACCCGGTCGTCCTTCTACGGACTCGGAATTGAACGAAGGTCATGGTCGGTTAGTGGCTCAACCTTCGATGGCTCTGGCCGGTTGCTTCACTCCTTTTTCGTTCGACGATCTTCACTAATTTGGCTGTTTTTAAACCCCAAACTACCTCGCCCCGGATTCGCACTTTGCTTCCATCTTTGATCACGTTTATGTGACAAAAGTTTGAAAATTAATAAGACTGTAGTTTTTGAAAAATTGTAAAAAAATAATCTCTAGCGCGTTCCATCAAACTCGGACGATATTTCGGAACCGAAAAAGTTCGAATCAATGGACTTAGCTACGATTTTGTATGTTAGTTAATTAATTCGTTAATTTATTTACTGCAGGCTAAACATGAAATCATCACGGAAGTAAATTACTCGGTGAATTGAGTATTTAAGTATGCTGGCGACGTTAATGGAGGAAGCCTTCATTTTGATCTTTAGTCCGTAACGTCGTTTTCGGCACTTTATTTTAGTGACCATCGACTACTCGTTCCTTACGCTTTGAAAGTACTCGAAAGTGCTCTAAAATTTTTTAAAAAATTCATGAAATCTTATAAACTATTTTAGTACAATGATCAATTATTATAATAATAATGGAAAAACGCGCTCAGTGCTTTTAAAAACACGTCTTGGTCGAGCTTTCTGTGAAAAAAACATATCTTCCTGCTCGGAAAGCATCTCTGAGACGAGAAAACGTATACATATATTTTTTTAATTCATTATTTTATCCGCCAACGTGATTCGCTCACGAATGCTTCTTGTTGATTCACGGTCACCCACGGATTGATAACAAGCGAGCAAAAAAAAAAGGGGAAAAAACTCTCTAACGTAAGTAAAATTGCGAGACGTCGAGTAATTGCGTCAACGTGAAGATTTTTTACGGCCTGGTGGACATTGAAACCAGTCGCGAGAACGTGCGAATAGCGTTTTATTCTTGTTTTCCCCTCTTTTTTTCTTTTTTTTTCTTTCGCGGCTTGGACGGGGCTTAGCAGCTTAGTTTATAAGCGGAAGTCTTCAGTCTAAAAAGCCCGAGGCACTTTTTAGCGCTGACGACCCATGGGATCATTTTATTATTTTTCAACGACGTTGACGATTTTTTTTCGCTCTTGAAGCAAGAATAAAAAAAAAATCTAAAGATTGTTTCTTGTTTTTTTTTAGCTTTCTTCTGGATTAATCGTTTGAATATAGAGCAGTAAATGGTTCTAACACACTTGCGGTGTTGTTAAAATAAATAATTAGAGAAATTTATGTAATACGTTTAGATTCGAGTAGAATTTGATTTCTCCTTTGTTTTTTTTCGTAAAAAATGTAAATACGGCAGCAATGAGGTTTATCGTTACTCGTGTAGATAGCCTCCGAGGCGGAAGTCGATAACCGCTCGTACTGTACGTACAACGGTCTGTGGACTGTGAGCGCTGGATAAAATGAATTTGATACCCACAGCGGGGTCAAATTACTCAATCTTCACTGTGAAATATTATATTATCGGCTCTCGACACATTTTTGACAATTTTTTAATGAAGTACGTGTTTCGATAATTTAAATAAATAAATAAATAAATAAATAAATAAATAAATAAATAAATAAATAAATAAATAAATAAATAACCTAAATAAATCAATAAATAACCTAAATAAATCAATAAATAAATTAATAAATAGGCAGGATGAAGAATTAGCAGCGTCGTAACGTTCCATAAACGTCGTTATCGCGACGTATGATGTATGTCAGTGGGCTCGTCCTCTGTAATCACGCGAAGCCATAGTAGTGTGCGTTCGCACGATCGCAGTAATTGTTTTCGAAACCGATTCAGCTAATTTTCCCGGCTATATCGGTCCGCGGTATCTGCGATCGATCTCACGCGCGTCTTGTTGTTTTTTATGAAATAATAATCGTCGAAAGAGTCGCGTTGTATCGCGACGGCTATGTAGCGATACGAGGGAGTTAACGATTTATAATTCAACACGGGGACGACGACGATGACGACGACGACGTCATACCGAACCCGAGGCCAACATGACGATTTAAACGTCGAACAATAATCCAAAGAATAACAGATTTAGAGTGAAATATATGTTTTTGTTTGAAACAAAGCAATGGAACGATGTTTTACTAACGCAACATCCTCTTTGTCGTTGATATCGGGATTTTGTGTCCCGGTTTAGGGCCAAGGAATTATCATAAGTCCGCCGAAATCCATAGGAGCAGTTACTCAGGCTGTTTTAAAAAATAATAAAAACCTGCAAATAACGTTTCTTGATTCGGTTTTTATAATTTTTTGTCTAGCGCAATATTTTGCAATAGTGATGTCCTTCCGTATTGAGATGGATGATAATTTTTATTGTTTCATTTATTCATTTATTTATTTATTCATTTATTCATTTATTCATTTATCCATTTATTCATTTATTCATTTATTCATTTATTCATTTATTCATTTATTCATTTATTCATTTATTCATTTATTCATTTATTCATTTATTCATTTATTCATTTATTCATTTATTCATTTATTCATTTATTCATTTATTCATTTATTCATTTATTCATTTATTCATTTATTCATTTATTCATTTATTCATTTATTCATTTATTCATTTATTCATTTATTCATTTATTCATTTATTCATTTATTCATTTATTCATTTATTCATTTATTCATTTATTCATTTATTCATTTATTCATTTATTCATTTATTCATTTATTCATTTATTCATTTATTCATTTATTCATTTATTCATTTATTCATTTATTCATTTATTCATTTATTCATTTATTCATTTATTCATTTATTCATTTATTCATTTATTCATTTATTCATTTATTCATTTATTCATTTATTCATTTATTCATTTATTCATTTATTCATTTATTCATTTATTCATTTATTCATTTATTCATTTATTCATTTATTCATTTATTCATTTATTCATTTATTCATTTATTCATTTATTCATTTATTCATTTATTCATTTATTCATTTATTCATTTATTCATTTATTCATTTATTCATTTATTCATTTATTCATTTATTCATTTATTCATTTATTCATTTATTCATTTATTCATTTATTCATTTATTCATTTATTCATTTATTCATTTATTCATTTATTCATTTATTCATTTATTCATTTATTCATTTATTCATTTATTCATTTATTCATTTATTCATTTATTCATTTATTCATTTATTCATTTATTCATTTATTCATTTATTCATTTATTCATTTATTCATTTATTCATTTATTCATTTATTCATTTATTCATTTATTCATTTATTCATTCATTCATTCACTAATTCGATAATTTATTCATCGATCGACTTATTTCGTCGGCCATTAATCGATTTTCCCCGTAATCGCGCAGAACAATGGAAAATGCCTTTGACGGACGTATTGGCGGTTCGATACGGTGACGATTGGATTCCGGTAACGAAATACACTTGCAACGAAAAAGAATTTCCAACCTCGGGAAGCTCATCGGCGAACGTCCCGTCGTCGACGAGTTTCGTTATACACTACGCCGCGAAGGGACCCAAGAACAAATGGAGCCATCACAGCGTGACGATGAGCCACACGGATCCCAGACAAATCGCATCCTGGGTCAAAACCATTAAAAATTATCTACTGGGTGAGTTTTTCAATTTATCGTCGTTAATTATTCTTCCCGATATCGATTTTTCTCCTGTCACAGCGCGACGTTAAATCGTTGTTAAATCTCGAAAACCCGACTTTGTTATTAACTCATTCGATTTGACGTTTAAACCACGGACACGTGTGCAACGTGCACGTCGTGAATATTGCTAAATCGCGGACTTCCTTTCTCGCTATTGAAAACATTGTCCAACGGTGGCTGTGCCGAAGTACGAGCAACAGAAACTCGCGATTGTGGCTTCTACGTGTAATGACACGCTGCTGGCTACACGAGTTTCGTAATATCCTCGAGTTGCTATCCACCTACACGACTCTACCACCGGCTCAACCGACACAGTTCATTATTGATAAATCGCGTGATCCCCGCAATTCAACCTCCCCGTCGATGTTTCGTTATTACGCTGTCGAGAAAATTATAAAAAGAAAAAAGGAACGAACAATTAAAAAGGACATATCGTCATTATCCGCACGCAAGATCGGTAACGAATACGTTCGAAATAGCCTTCGGATATTTACTTCGAAGCTTTGGCTCGTTTATTTATTTCCATTTTGAAACCGAACAGCTGCTTATTGAAATTAAATATTTTTCTGACGTCTTTTTTTTGTAGAAATTTTTTTTTATCTGGAAAGGAAAATATTAAAATCTAGACTGCAGTGATGTTCCTTGAAGTGCTTGAAGTCCTGCGACTGTCCTTGAATTTTGCTTGTCCTTGAAAAGTTTTGGAATGTCCTCGAATTTCGTTTAATGTTCTTTAATTTTGAATTTCACCTCAATTTTAGTTTGTTTTTAATATACGTTTTATTATTAGAAATAATTTTTTACTTTTGATAAATTCCCTGAACAACCTTCAAACGTCCTGGAAATTGTCCTTGACTGTTTTTTAATTTCGAACGAATTTTTTCCTGGACACCGTGATTCAAATTTCTATCTATATATAGTTCTAAATTTGGAAACCCGAAGATTTCTCTGAATCTTTGCAAATTATCTTGCAAATTACTTTGCAATGCAAGATAAAAAATCGGGAAATATTACGAGAATGGCATTTAAATTCCTTAAAATTTCGATCGTACGATTTAATAAAAATCGAAGACAATGAAGTTCGTCTCGCTGCTGGTAGTCCGGTCGCTGTAAGTATTCGCGAATAAAATCCCTCGTGACAAAGATGCATCTGGTTGCGATATAATCCGGCTTTCGTGGGAAGAAAAAATAACGATATCTATATATGCGTACAATATATGTATGTAAGAGGACATATATACTCGTGCACAGCATACGCGAGCCGTGGGAGGTCGAGAAATAAGTAGGTCAGTTAGTTACTACGATGACCCAATTTCCCCTTCGATGCGACATGTGTGTGTGTGTGTGCAGTTCTGCAGATTTGGTCGATCGTATAGTTATTTTCTTCTGCTCTTTTTTTCCCTTTTCTTTCCTTTTGTTTTTCTTTCCTTCGGCGCGACGTGCCAGCACGAAGGTCTCGCTCCATTTTTGGTCCAACGACATGCGAAATTTACCTGCAAAAACTTTGCCACGGAACGAAGATTCATATTTAAAAAAAAGTTACGAATAAAAAGACATCGAGAAATAACCTGAAATATTTTGTGATCCATACATCGATGAATTATTAGCTTCTGGAACATAATAATTCATCTGAATTAAATTCCAAAGAAGAAAAACAATGAAATAAATTTCTAAGCTTTCAATCTTGGGGTTAATATTCAGCTATGGTTTCTGAAAAATATTGCCGATTGGTTTTACATTCATTTGTACTCATTTATTCGTTTATTTATTTATTTTTTTCGATAATTATTTGATAACGAATAGAATTGAATAATACATTTTTCTGCAAACCACAAGAATTCGAGATCGGTTCAGCACGACTGAAAAGTCCTCGCTGACTAATCTCTGCAGATACGAATTTCGCAACGGCGTTGCGAATCACATCGCAATCCCGCCTTTCCCTTCTACGCCAGCGATTTTAATCGATGACCGGTTTTTTTTCTTCTTTTTTCTTGCCTCGATGCAAGGAAAACCAGTTTCACCGGCTGAACCTTTGATCCTCGTTTTGCTTTTGCGATTCTGAAGAAACAAAAAAAATAAGCAATAAATACTTCGTTGAAAGAAAATTTTATTTCTCCGCCTTTGCAGGTTTGACGCAACGACCGCGAAAAATAATGTTTTTCGTTAATCCGTTCGGTGGCAAGAAGAAGGGCATGAAGATTTGGGAGAAGGATGTTCAACCGTTGATGAACATAGCCGGAGTGGAGACGAAAATGGTTATGACCGAGAGAGCCGAACATATTCGGGATACGTTGCTTACCGCTAATTTGGACGATGTTCAGGTGAGGATACGAGCAATCGTTGTTATTAATTCAAGGTCGAATCATTCTCGATAATTGCATTCCTGATTTTCCATTCAAGTATCAGCTACTTACTTTTACATAATAATAATAATAATAACAATAATAACAACAGTAATTCTTTATTTATGGAATCAGTCGATAGAATTATTATTATTATGATTATTATTATTATTATTATTTTTATTATTATTATTATTATTTTATATTACTAGAATATCATATCGTAGCTAGCCTAGTATTTAATATCTATTATTGATTCATCAAACATTTTTGAATTCATTATTATTTATCAATAATTATTTTACTGTTAAGAGAAATCTATTATTATTCTTCCGGGTAGAATTGAAAATGAAAAAGAAAACTCGAATTTGTATAATAGCCACACAAATAGAAGTAAATAAAAAGCCTACGAGTCGATTATTATTATTATTTCTATTATTATTACCATTATTATTGTTATTATTATTATTATCATTACTATTCTCACTATTATTATTATTATTATTATTTTATAATCTAGTGTTACTAGATCACCACATAGGAGCTAGCCCACTATATAGTATCTACCATCAATTGATCAAACATTCTCAAATTCATCATTATTAATCAACAATTCATTCATCGCCGAGAAAAATCTACCATTATTGTTTTTTCATTCAATCATCATTACTCCCATCACTCCTACTTACTAATTTATTTCCACAACCCAAATAATTCCCCCTGAATCAAATAAGACGCTCAAATATTCATGCACGTATTTCAACGATCAGGCAGTCGTCTGCGTCGGTGGCGACGGCACCTTTTCCGAGGTATTCAACGGTTTGGTGCTCAGAGCAGCGAGGGACAAGAACGTCGATCTCAACGACAGCGACGCGAATTTTCCGACTCCCGCATTGCCGGTCGGCGTTATTCCCGGTGGAAGTACAAACACGGTGGCTTACAGTCTTCACGGAACAACGGACGTGGAAACCGCGGCCATACACATAATCTTCGGCGATTCTCAGGGTCTCGATCTGTCGTCGGTTCACAGCAATCGCACTTTGCTCAGACTTTACGCAAGCGTATTGAGTTACGGTTATCTCGGCGATGTTATAACCGACAGCGAGAAATTTCGTTGGATGGGTCCGCAACGATACGATTATTCGGGTTTTAAAAAAATCATAGCCAACAAAGGTTACAACGGGGAAATCGAATTGTTGTCGGATCCTTGTCATCCCGCGGCCAGCACGAGATGCATGCAACATTGCAATCGATGTTTTCAACACATGGACCAGGCGGTGCCCGACAAAGAGATTTCGAGTAAGAGCGAGAAAGTTTGATCGTTTTTTTGCTGCTTTTTTTTGTTTTGTTTTTGGAAGTTTTGTTGTGGAGACATTTTTTTTTGTCCCGAGATTTTTGTGGTACTGTGAATGGGATGAAACTGAATAGGCTGAAACGATGGGAAAATATATTTTGAGGGGAGATTACGAGATCTCTGGCGCCACGATCCGATGAATTTTTCTTGTGGAAGGCCCCAAAATAATCGAAAACACAGGAACAAATTTTTTTTAAAAATATTTCGCTTAGTTTACGAAATATTTAATGATATTTAATAATTTTTTGTGTCGAAATCTGATAAGTAGAATGTTATGGCTTATAAATATCTTTTTTTTTCGTAATTTTTTTTAATTGACATTTTTTTTTACAAGGACATTCGATAGTTCGAAAACTGAGCGAAATATCGAAATTTTGTATTGGTGTTTTTAGGCTTATTTTAATGTAGCCATTTCTTAGAATTATGAATAATTTTTATTCTAATCTCGTTTTTGTATGATTTTTCGAGATATTTCGAGAAATCTCGCAAGATAAATATTCATATCAGTTTGGTGTTTGCGAGATGACGATAATTCTTATCGTTCGCGGAAAGAACGTTCGTGATAATGGTGTTCATTGTTCGTTTGTCGCAGGGTGGCTGACGGTGAGGGGCAAATTCTTCATGGTGAACGGAGCAAACATTTCATGCGCGTGCTCGAAATGCCCGCAGGGTTTCAGTCCTCACTGTCACATCGGTGACGGTTGCGTCGACGTTATCTTGGTCCGTCATACGTCTTTGTTCAACAACATCAGGATGCTGCTTCGGCTCAGTAGCAAAGAAAAGAATCTGGTGATTATTTGCAGTTCTCGTTTATTTTAATAGGTTATATCTAACTGTTTGCGGAAAAATTAAAGGATTTTTATGATTTTTTCTACTCATGTTAACATAATTTAATTTGAATACACTTTACGGTATTAATTGCCACATATATTGAGGTACTTGTATGCATTTTTTTTATGAAAAAATGTTCAATTTTGGGGGAACTATCGTCGTTGTCCCAAAATCCTTTTTTTTAAAGAAAACTGGATCTGAGATAAAAGAACCAAAAAGATTACGTTAGTATAATATTTAACGCAGTTCGTAATCGAAGAGTTTTACAAAATGTGGATTTTGAAAATAATCGTTTCTACGTTTCTAATTTCTTGTTTGGTAATTTGTGTTGATTTGAAATGTTAAAAATGTGTTTAGTACGATTTGCCGTTCGTCGAAGTCTACAGAGCCCGAGAATTCACATTCCGAGCCTTACCCGCGTCGCCTACGGCCACCGCAATTTCTTCGGCTCATTTGAATTCGTCTTTGAGCGTATGGAATTGCGACGGTGAGACAATTGCCGACTCTAATGTTAAAATAAGGTAATTCCTCTGGCTATTAATGAATAATAATAATATTGATAATCATTGTTTCATTTATTAATTTATATAAATCATTGACAATAATAGCACAATTTTATTATTATTATTATTATTATTATTATTATTATTATTATTATTATTATTATTTTTATTATTATTATTATTATTATTATTATTATTATTATTATTATTATTATTATTTCTTTATATAGAAATTTCTCTTTTGTGAATTCGGTAAAAATGTTTAATTTTTTAATTTTTTTAAAGTCAGTACAAAAACAATCATACGAATTTTTGCTAAATTACGAAATTATTAATCGCTGTGCGTTTTCTTTTTCAATTACAGGGTACACTGCCAACTGTTGAAGGTATACACGAGGAAGGTTGAAGAATCTATCGAAGAGCCGAGTTGTTTCTGTTTATTGTGAGAAAAAAGTATTGAGTCTCGATATTCAAGACGATTCGATCGATTATTCGCGATTAATTTCGTTTACTTTATCGACGACGGGACGAACTATATATTATTATCTTGGAGTTCCTTCGGACATACTTGCCGCGCGTTTATTCGACTCGTGCTAATCTAGAGCGAGCATAATCGGTCATCGGTTACGACCAAACTGACCGCGAAAAGGGGCTTCTGAGCATTTTTTTATACCATAGCATCTAATTAACAATTCAATCCGGTACTTAACACAAGAAAAAACAATTAGATACCGTTGACTCTCCAAAAGGTACGGAAGAATCAATTTTTTTTTGTCGATACATTTCTGAACGTATGAAAAGAGTTTGAAACAAAATATAACAAAAATCTCAAAATCTATTTTAACGGATCTACGGACGATTTAGACGAATAAGTATTTATGTTCTATTCTCGCTTTTTTTTTCGTTAATCGTGCAAGTATCGGAAGTGATTATATAATGCGGTAGGACAATTATGAAAGGATTTAAAGGATGATAAAAGCGATATCGTCTCGACGAAAATCATTGAAAAAATAGATAAAAATGCCTTCATATTTTTTTGTGACGTCACACTTAGTACGCGAAGCCAATGTCGAATGATTTTTGGACCTTATATGCTGAGAATAGTTTCGCAAAAATGGCTTTTGTGACACAGAGTCATTTACGTTGCGGCGACATTGAAAAATTAATGATAAGAAAGATAAAATAATTCATATTTTTATTTGGAAGATTTATTTCCTTTCCGAACTTTTTTGGTAAGCTCGGAAAATTGTTTTGGGTGGACAAACAATAAGTTAATGAAGTAATAACATGACCGAATTGGGACGATTCGGGCCGTCGTCCAGATTTTCGTGCAATTTGTGTTGAAAATGAGAAAAAGAAATAAAAATATCGACGTATTTCAGAGGCTCGTGAATTGTGAAAGTAGAATTTCGGATTCTCTTTCGATCGACAGTATTCGACGGAACAAGGACTCGATTGATTTTTCATTAACATTCGAGAATTCTTCGAATATGAAAAGATTTTTTGAATTATGAAGAAAAAATTTAATAAGTTTATTATTTTTTTTTCTCAATTGCCTTCGTTCTCAATGTATTAAAGCGTAAAACACGACAGCGACATTCTACTACGATTAAAACGAGACATGTTTTTATATAGAAAAACTTACCGATGATAATTACACAGGTTGTAAACTCGCAGAAATTTCTGTAGCATAATGTTGGATGATGAAAAAAAAAATATATATATATTCTATATAAATATATTTTACTTACGCGATAATTTTAAGGAACCAAGGATGTGGCGGAATCATTGTGATAAATTACTAACGAACGATATTATTATTGTGTATTGTGATCCGTGATGGCGGAGCAACGATGTTGAACCGGATGAAACGCTGCGCATAATAAATTATACGAATTGCAATTTTTACAACTTCTTGGTGTTGGTTTTTTACCTTTCTATTCAAACGAAAATTCCCACATTTGATTTCGCAAATAAATAAATGAACGAATGAATAAATAAATGAATAAATAAATACCCCAAATAAAAATATCAATAAATCAACAAATAACCTAAATAAATAAATGAATAATTGGTTGGCTTACCGAAAAACAAAATGATAAACATTCAAGAAGATAACACAAAAATCTGAAACAAGTTAGTAATGCCAAAGATATTGATAGAGTTTTGTTTTACCTTGAACATGCATTTTTTTGGCGTTGGTATTAAGGGGTAACATCCGAGTGGACAACGGAAAAAAATTGGTGAATTTCAGGAATATTCTATTCGAAGATTTCATCGAGTTCTTCCAGTCGATCTTATCGTCGAAAGCTTGTGGTAAATGCAAAATAGACGGACGTCGGAAAACTCTCGAAATTTTTCTGTATTAAGAATTTTAATAATCAATATTGTCGGATATATAATACATAATATTAATTGAGGACAGTATGGACACAACGTATAATTGGCGCGGTAAGGTGACAAAGAATCCTCACCCCGGCAATTCATTTTTTTTTTTTTCACTTCGTCACTCACCTTTTTTTTTTAATCGTCATTCAAAACTTTTTTAAATTTTTAAATTTTTTTCAAAGTTTTGCATTAAATCTCTAGGGATCGCATGGTTAACCCACGGGACGAGGTTTCTCAGGAGGCTCATTATCGTTTCTCATCACTCATCGCTATCACGGTTTTCGTTTTTTTTTATTTCATTCTTATTTTTATTTATTCACTCATTTTTTCTTTTTTTTTTGTTTTAATTTAATTTTTATTTATTTCTTTGGTAAATTTAAATTTCACCAAAACTCCCGACCCCCCGCCACAATCACCGCCTTAAGCCTCCGTATTCTCCTCGCCATTTTGCCACCTGCCTCGCGGCGCGTATTATACTATTTAGTCTAATCCCTGATATATAACATGAACCTCGTTCACAATCGTAGAAAAAAAGGATCGTGAGACGAAAATACATTTATTTCGGACTGTCACGACCAAAACGAAATTCTCACACGTTGCGTCGTTTAGTTTTCTTTGTTCGCTCGTACGTAATCGATCAATCATCGGGCATTTTTCATCGATTTTCCATTATTTTTTTCGCATCTTTTCCACGCTCGTGGCAATTTTTCGGCACGCTTTCGTTTTTTTTTGTTTCTTCTTTTTTTCTTTCTTTCAATTTTTCTTTTTATCTTTATCGGTTCTCTCTCGTTTTCTTCCTTTCGCATTACCTACTTTGTACAACCATGCTACACAAATGTGCTATTTTTTTTATTTTATTTTATTTTTTTTTTGCTCAATAAATATTCGATAAATATATCATTGTATTTTATATAATATATGTATATCGTTATAATTATACAGTATTGCCGTATTAATATTAATAATAATCGCACTATTATCATCGTTGTTGTTTTTACCAATATTATCGTTATTATTATTATTATTACTATTATTATTGTATTATTATCGTAGTCGTTGTTGTTTTTTTTCCGTCCCACACTCACGCACTAACTCGTTTGTTCTTTTTTTTTAATTTTCTTCGCCGTTTTTGTTATCTCTCTCAAAATTGGCGCATAATAAATATTTTTCGCATCGTAAACTATTCGTGTAATAATCGCTACGTTAATTAATAGCTCGGTTTGTATAATATAAATCTTATAATCGTTTACAAAGTCGCAGTCTCGCGACTGCTATAATTACGCTGAATTTGTTTTTGTTCGCGCTCGTTTATTCTCGTTATAAAGCTCTACTTAGTCGTACATTTCTCGTTTTTAATAATCGGGGAGTTTTTTTTTTTTTTTTTTGCATTTTATGGTTTTTTAAATATTTTTTATTGGTTTTGTTCTTCAAATTTATTCATGCCCTCGTCTACGTTATCAGTCAACAGCACGCGCGATCGGTCGTCGATATAGATCGTAATATAAATCGAAATTTATGAGGGTGACCAGGTTTTCAAAAGTTTTCGGTGGGATTTTTATTCTTATTTTTTTTCTCTCATTTTCTCGGTTTCTCCGTCTCTCACTTCGGTTTCCACGTCTCGTCGAACACTTTGAGATGTTACTAACACTAAAATATGTATACTCGACCGATGACACAACTACGTTTCCAGTTTTTCTTTTAAATTCATAATTTTTTTGTTCTTTTTTATTTTTGTCGACTACCTCAAGTAGAAAAAATCCTCGATCGTTTGAGGAGATCGGAAAAAAAGGAAGAAAAGAAAATTTCGTCCGTTCTTTTATTTTTTTTTCTATCGATCGGAACGCGTGAACGATTTTTCGTTTTTTTTATTTTTTTTTTTACGTTTTTTTCTTTATTAATAATGCACTTTCGGTTCAAGGCAGCTCGAGACACGCTGTACAAGGGGTTTCTCGTTACCCGATGGACTCTATTCGCGAAAAAATGTCATTCTCTCTCGCTCTTTCTCTCTCTCTCTCTCTCTCACTCTCTCACGTTCAATCGGCAAAATAAAAATTAAAAATTGAGCGACTGTTGAAAAAAAATGATTACTTTTCGTTGAAAATGTTTCTCAATAAATTACCGAGTCCCATACACGACGATTTATTTTCTTCGCGCACCCCCTGTATCTCTCTGTAATTAATTTAGCCTGCAAAATTTATTTCTCTACACGGTCTAGCTCAAATCCTCACTATTTGCGCCGATCTACCCTAAAAATTCTTCTTACAATTATAAACTACTCGTCTATCCTTCTAGATCTCTAATTGCAACGATCTACATCAGTTTGCTGCTTCTCGATAACTCACTTAATAGCTATTCGCTTTTTTCGATCACAATACATCGTTTTTTTTTCTTTTTTTCCCCTTTTATTACTTTAATTTTTTATTTACGTCCGAGTAAAAATTTCGCTTCTATCGGACGAAATCGGCGAAACAAATTTTTCGCTAATTTCTCCCGGTTATTTTTTGTTATTTTTTTTTGTTTCTCTAAGCTCTAACATCCAAACGATAACGAAAAAAGTGATAGCGATAACGAAGAAGTTACGGTACACTGTCCCGGGCCACCCTGTTTTTATTTATTTATTTATTTTTTTGTTTGTTCGTTTTTTTTTGTTGCTTTTTTTTTGTCGCGTGACGAAGACTGACGAGTGCATTGTATTGACATTACCATCATTATATTATCATCGTATTAATATATCGTTTAATTTTCCGTAGAAAAAACATCGTTACAGTTAACTCAACTATCTTATCGCAATTTGCCTTTCTCAAAAAAAATTTTTTCGTTGTTATTACTATTATTATTATTATTTTTAATTTCAATTGGCATCAAATTTTTATTGCTCAACGCACCCTAAATCCTACGGTTTCCTGTCTTTTCGCTATTTCGTATTCTTCTCATATATTTCTTCAAGCCAACGCGACTTTCTATGATACACACAGTTAGAATTTCTCGGTGAGTTATTTTCTTTTTTTTTTCTCTCGACTGTGCGTCGTGCCGCATTCTATTATCATCAAATATACTTCAGCACTTTCGTTATAGATATTTACATTGTTTCTTCCATATTAATTTTTCTACAGCGAGTAGCAATTTCCTTCTTTTTTTTTTTTTTAATGCATTAGTTAGTATTATCGGTAATCGGTGCGCCGAGGTTAGTAGTTTAGCAGTAGCTTTAGTCGGGCAATTACGAGTAGTTTAGTAGTTTCGAGCGTTAACAGTAGATTATCATAACTATTATTATTATTATTAGTAGTAGTGGTGTGTAAACCATTATTCGGTAGTTCGCAATAGTCGATAATGTAGTAGCAATTAACGATAGATAATAATTGGTTGTATTATTAATAAATAATCGGTATAGTGGTGGTAGTGGTGGTGGTGGCGGCGGCGGCGTCGGCTTTATCGTCAATAATTTGCTTTTTTTTTTGTTTTCAATTTTTCAATAATTATTATTTATAGCAATAATAATAATATTTTTCGTGTAATTGTAGTAGTAGAATTAGTAGTTAAGGAGCAGCAGTTTTTTTTTCTTTCTTTCCGCGGTTTTATCGTCGCATATATATATATATTAATTTTCCTCAACCAATTCCGGATTCGTAGTAATTCGCTTCATTGTTTTATACAAAATAAGAAGAATAACCGCGGTATGTGAGATTTTTGTTGAGAAACCATTCGAGAACGGTCGGAGGTGAAAAATCGATTAAGGAGAAAAAAAGACTAATAATTAACGGCAATAGAGAAATGAATGAATAAAGAAAAAACACAGAAAAAATCAGCGTAATTCATTGAAACGTCTTATTTCGATCGTAAAATTAAAAATCTGTGTGCGTAATATCAGTAGTTTATCCATTAATAAAACAAACCAAGCTGCGCGAAGATTTAATTAAAACCATATACAGTATACAGATTCGATAATAATAATAACTCTCGGGAGGACGGGGGAGGATCAGGGCTTCACGTGTTAAATAAAAATACAACTATCTATAGCCATTTTATATCTCAACGATATTTCGTTCATCGTCAATGAAACTCGTTTTTTTTTTCAGAAATAAATAAAACGTTATTAACGTCGTTTGTTGGGGCACGGAGTTTCAATTTTAATTTCTTTTTTTTTTTTTTTTTAATTAGGGAGCAGGAGAGGGACGAGTCTTTCCTATTCGTAGATGGACGATATAGTTTATTAGCTAACAGCCTTGGCATTATATATATTATGAGGACGAGAAACCTTTCAAGCTTATCTAAGGGAAAAAAAATTACAAACTCAAAACCCTACGTTTTAACTTCCATTCGGTTTTCTTTAGCGAGTATAATTCAAGCGTTTACTCGTAGAGGGGAAAGGTGGGGGGTAATATGCTCGCGTTTCAGACGTTTATAGGGAGTACGAATTGGACAACATTTCTCCTCTTCGCAATATATATATATCATTGTTTTTCACTCCGTCCCAGGCATTTCTTTTAATTATAATAAAGATGATAATAATAATAATAATAAGAATAATAATGATGATAATAAGAATAATAATGATAATAATAATGATAATAATAATAATAATAATGAGAAAAATAATAATAATAATAATAATAATAATAATGATAATAATAATAATAATAATGAGAAAAATAATAATAATAATAATAATAATGATAATAATAATAACAATAATAATAATGATAATAATAATAACAATAATAATGATAATAACAATAATAATAATAATAATAATAATAATAATGGTAATAATAATAATCATCATTATTAGTATTATCATAATATATAATAATAATAATAATTATCATTATCATTATCATCATAAAATATAATAATAATAATAATAATAATTAAATAATAATAATAATAATGATAATAATAATAATAATAATAATAATAATAATAATAATAATAATAATAATAATAATAATAATAATAATAATAATAATAATAATAATAATAATAATAATATCGTACAATTATTATAGCTGACCAATTCGTTCGGTGGATTTCTATACTTCATTTTCATTTCTTTGTTTTTGGCTCCATCGATTCAATTCTCACTCGCCGGCTCGATACAACTTTAATAATATTAAATATTTGTTTTTACGTCATTTTTTTTTTTTCGTTTCATCTCTTCTTTTTCTTATCCTCCTTTTGTATTTTTAAAATTTAAATCTTCTCTAGTTTAGCAGCGTCCGGTGACTAGTCCGCACTAGTCCGTACTAGTGTTAGCACTAGTCTGAGCATTGGGCGTATGTATTAATTATTAAACAAATTATTATTTTTTTCTTTTTTTTTCTCTTCGTTTCGTAATTCCATCGTCGTTGCGGCATTGAATTCTTCCGCACCAAATCCCATGATTAACACAGGTTTTTAAAAGTTTTTTTTTTGTATTTTTTTTTACATTTTCTTTTCATTTTTCTTTCTACGACCTCTCGGTATTTCTTTCGTTGCTATCGACTAACTTTTTTTTTCTTATTTTCTCGTCACTTTTCGTATTATTACCCTTCGAGGTCATCTAGTAACAAACGCTTATCAATAATCAAGGCAATAACTCTTTTTTTTTCGTCGCAGGCCTGCGCATTCTCTACGTTCTTCGTTTATTTTATTTATTTTTTTTTCGTTTTGTTATCCCGCGACACTTTTTTCCTCGGGTTTAGCAAAAACTTAGATGCGATCGATCTCGAGACGCTTCTCGCGACTTCGAAAACTGGAAGACCTTCTACGTGTGTTATTCGCGGAGTAAAGACAAAATAAAAGAATAAACAAAAAAATGGATTCAAGGGCTTTTTCGCGGACGTGAACAAAAAAAAAAAAAAAAAAAAAAAAAAATCCACTACAAGAGGATTTACAAAAATTCTTACAGAATTCGGTTATCGTTATCAACCTTGTTTTTTCTCTCTTACTCACGAATCGCGCGTAACAAATTAACGCTTTTGAGCACACAAGAGGAAGATCGAAAAACTTCCTCTTTATTTTTTAAAAACTTTTTTTTCTTCGTTTTTTTGGGGGGTTTTTTTCATTTTTTTTCTCTCGTTTTTTCTTCGTTTTTCACTATCTAAGCACGTGAAATCCCGAACGAGGCGTCGCAACCGAGGCAGAACGGCCGTTCGGAAGATTCCCAACTCGCTCGGGACAAATGGCCGACGTTCTCGAGCTTTTGGCAAGACTCGCGATTTTTATAAGCCCGACGAAGAATTTTTTCGATCATCGCTTTTACGAATAATAATGATAATAATAACGTTGGATTAATTGGATTTTGGTAAAGCCATTGTTGGTGTCACGGGGGAGATTTTGGTCGTCCGATCTTGTCCTGCATCACTTGTTGCTGTTGCTGTTGCTGTTGCTGTTGCTGTTGCTGTTGCTGTTGTTGTTGCTGTTGTTGTTGCTGTTGCTGTTGCTGCTGCTGTTGCTGCTGTTGCTGCTGCTGTTGTTGCTGCTGCTGCTGCTGTTGTTGCTGCTGCTGTTGCTGTTGCTGCTGCTGTTGTTGCTGCTGTTGATGATGGTGCGACGTTGGATCCTGGGAAACCCCGAGATCGTTTCCCATCATACCCCCGGACCCGCTTTTGTCCACGACGTTGCTCGTGTGCACGGGATGGAAGTATCGTTCTGAAAGTAGTAAACTGATTTTTAATTCTACGCGATGGTTCTTGGCCAGGACGGGGATCACGTCGTTGTTGGACATTTTCGTGTTTATTTCGTTTATTTTTTATTTTTTTTTTCGTCGTGTCTCGTGTGGTTTTTGTGCCTTTTTTTTTTTTTTTTAACGATCGTGTCCAACGTGGATGGGCCGACGATCGTTGTCAAACGTGGCTCGAAGAACTCACCCTCGTCCATGGCGGATGGCGGTTCGCCGGGTGTTCCGGCGATTATCGGAGCGATCATGTTGTAATCGTCCTCGAGATTGATGAACGGCGCTGTGTTCCAACGGGGTGGCACGTTTGAGACGCTTCTCTGGGTCGCCACCGGCCTCGTTACCGACACCGGTGACGAGAATAACGACAAATTCGTCGGCGATATCACACCCGACATCGAACTTATCGTCGGATACGTGAATATTTGCTGTGGAGAACGAGAATGAGACGAAATTGTGATAAAGGAAATTATTAATCGAATATTTTTCATATAAGAGATTTTTTTTTTTAATTGAGAACCAACGAAATTAAATTCTAAGCGCACGAAATAAATATTAATAATGAAATTGTTGAATTCTTGCGTATTGTTTATGACGATGAAAAATGTAATGAGAAAATGGGCGTGATTTTTACGTAAATATTTGCGGCGTAACTCAAAGGTCGATGAAATAAAGTACGAATTTAATTTCCTGTGTAAAAAAAGACTTCAAAAAAATTCAATTCCAAGTGCGGACTTTCCACAAAATAAATGCGAATACAAGAAATTTGATCGTCGAACGTCTGAGTCTCGTTAATAATTCAAAACAAATCATAATCGAGAAAAAAGTAATAAAAAGAGATAATCAATAATTCAATCCTTTCTACAAAGAAAAAAAAAACAAAATTTCGATACCATGCCCAGCAATTGTACAAAACCAATGTCAATAAAAAAACAACCACCTCTCGAAAAATTCTCCTCGCTTATCACGAAAAAAAAAATTCGCAACAACAACAATCGATCGATCAAATAAATTACGACAATCAAATCTCGGAACCTCTGAAAAATAAATGAAAACCAAAATAAAAAAAAAAAATAAATAAAAAAAAACCTTACCTGTCCGGGTTGCGAGTGAAAGTGCGCGAAGGTGTATTCCCGGCTGGTGTGAGGAGCAGCGACGAGTATCCTCGTCGGGCTTTTTCTTCCTCCGGGATCGACCGAGCTTTGACAACCGGAACTGACGAGACCGACAGCCGCCGCCGCCGCGGCCATCTGCTGCTGCTGTTGTTGCTGCTGTTGCTGCTGTTGCTGTTGTTGTTGTTGCTGCTGCTGTTGTTGATCCTGACCCCCGGGACCACCGAGATCGGACTGATCCGTGGGCGAGGCCGATGACGTCGGCGGAGAACCGGCGCTCGTCGCCGTGAGCTCGCCGGTCGAGCGTATGATGGCAACCGGCCTCGCCATTGGCGCGGGCGGGGGTGGCGGTAACATCGAGCTCGGATAATACTGTGAGAACTTTTGCACCCCAGCGCGTTGTCCGGCGATTTGTGCCTGCAAAATCGCATACCACCGATCATCGATCGACCCGCGTGCACCCGATCCATACACCCAAGGCAACAATTGTTTCATACACGAGTACATTACACGAGTAAAATCTTTTTTTCTCTTTTCAAATTTTTTATTTCGTACGAAACATTTAACCGGAATTCAGACGAATCTACGCACGGTTGATTCGTAATTTTTGTCACGCGTGTGTCTGAGTTCCGGTGGGATGCATCGTATACTTTTTTTACTCATTGATATTGTTTTTTTTTAAATTTTTGTAGCAATTTTGCGAATCTTGTGAGAAGATGAAGAAGTGAGAAAATGGTTTGTTGAGTTTATGAGCTTTTTTGTTTGCCTCTCGTTAGGCTCAGCCTAGGGTGACTGGAACACGGGGGTTGCAGGCAGGCCATTGCCGCGTCGGAGAGTCGCGCCTGCCGCTGCGTATAATGTGGGAACTTGGTGTCTCTTCCGGGTTTGCGTTAGGGTGAGGGGAAATTGAGACTGGATATATTTTTTTTTAGTTTGTTTTTCCTGGCAGCACGGTCAATTTATTTAAGTGAGTTATTTTTTAATATTTATCTTTCACGCTAATTTATTTTGGATTGATGATTCAGTGAAAAAATGTCGATCACAGGATTTGGAAAGTCAAATCCATGTTCATTACAAAATTATTGATGCAGAGAAGATTCTTTTTTAAAATTTCATTCACTTTTGTAGAAAAATATAGAATTTTATCTTCCAGTAATTTGTTAATTGAGAAAAAAACCCCATTGTGAATTTTAATATTGATAATCCAGTGAGACACATTTCATATAAAGATTAAAAAGAGTAAAATATAAAATTTAAATTAAAAACAATGAATGAAAATTAATTGAAAAATGTAAATTTTTTACGAATGAATAAAATAAATGAGAAAATTAAAAACTTGAGATTTGCGGTAATTTTTGGGAGGAAGGCAAATATAATGAGGATAATTGCAACGGCGTTGGCGCGACGCTCCTGGCGCGTCTTGCGGGGCCCGTAAGCTACCTGGGGTAGTTGCTGAGTGTTCTCGGCCTCCTGGCAAACGAAAGTAACGAAGTCCGAGAGGGTGTCGTGACCGTTTTCCGGATACTTCACGACCCCCGCGGAGCCGGGATGTTCCGGTTGGTAGTAAGCCAGTCCGGACATGCTCTGACCGGAACCGCTGGCCAGTCCCTCGTGTGGCGAATGGAGACCTGTAACAACCCGTTAACGAAAATTATCCGCCAAAAGATCCAGCCAACAACCGCCGCTCCCGACGACCACTCAACCAACCCTCATTTTTTTTAAATTTCGAATCAATTTCACGACGATCGCCATACGGAAATATTTATTCGAAAAACATTCACCTGCTGAATAAATCAAAGATACACCAATTAACCAAAAGTTAAACGAAAAATAATGATAATAATAATACAAATAATAATAATAATTATTATAATAATAATTTTTAATGTGCTCAGCCTCCTAAAGAGCTGAAATCTGTAAATTTCGTCGTTCCAAAAAATTATATAATTTCAAAAACATTGATTATAAAAATGTATGACTAATAGTTAGTGAGGTTATGCTGGTTAATGTGGTCATAGCGTTACGGCGACTTTGGCAATTGGGTGTCAAGATAGAATTCTTCCGTATGTTACAATTAATTCAGTATATAAATATATATACACACATGTATATGTATATTAATATTTTTCTCTATCCATATACATATACGCATGATATATGATGCACTTCCAAGCGTGAGGCTGGCCGGCTGAAATTTATCCATGTACGGTATATGTATGCCGTGTGATGGATATACATATATTTACACATATGGTGCAACAACAAACATCAAACAGCAAGGTAACAACGATTAAACAACACATCGAGATAACATCAATGATAACGACAACATCAACATCAACAATGATCAGTATATGTTTTCCTATACATATAAAAATATACGTACATACATTTAGTACATATAAATATATGCATGGATATCAATCAACACCAACATCGCAACAACGGTTACATATATATACATATATAATACGCACGTGCGATTTTATTAACGTCAGTGTAATCTTTTTAAAAAATGTTTTTTAACGTTAACATGGATAAGCACGTTTGGTATACTATACATTTATATAGGTATGGAGAATATAGAAATGGTTACAGTACGGAGCATTAAACATTGAATTGCAAGGATTTTTTTTTTAGTAACAAAAATGAATTATAATTCCGCATCCAGCATACGACATACCCAGAGCATTGGCCGTGTACAGTGAAAGTGAGATATATAGAGTTTTGGTGATGATAATAATAATAATAATTATTATTATTATTATTATTATAGTAATAATAATAATTATATTAATAATAAAATATTAATAAACAATAATGATGATGATGATAATGATAATGATAATGATAATAATAATAATAATAATGATAATGATTATGATGATGACGAAACTAATAAAATGAAAAGTGTGTACATTTGTCACGGTTCGGCATAAAATATCGCATACGATTTGTATTTATCGCGACGCAGTAAGGAATTCGAATGTGAGAGTAATCGGCCATGCAATAATCGTCAGTTTTATGTTAGGCGATATTGTAGATTTGGTTACAATCGAAGAAGACACCGTCGATCGCTATTACGTGGCCGATGACTGGCACCTCCAACTCTCGTCTCATGCTGTTAATTAACCGACCTTCTGTTTTTGGAATATTATTTTTTATTTTTATCATTTCATCGACTTCCACCTTGTGATGGAGGGTTTGAGGAAAATTGTCGATCGGCAATTCTAGTTCGATATCGATTATTCATACATTTATGAATTTTGAGAATTCTTGGTTTTTCAAAATGTTGACATTTTTCTGTCTTTGAATCGAATTTGTTTTCTAAATTAGATATAATATTACTTAGATGTTGTTGGAGAAGTTGAAGTTGAGCATGAAATGCCGATTCATGACGAATTATACGTGAAAATTATATTTTAATGATAATAATAATATATGCGCATATAATAATGCGGTGAGACAATATGAGTAGGTGTACGACATCAAGACGGGGTTGGTGGGGGTTGGTGATCGGGCAGAGACAGACAAACAGACAGAACGAATAACAGATATAGACAGATAATACATATAGATATATGTATATTAAGGTGGTTCTTATTTGGGTCATTTTCGAATTTTGATTGCATCGCAATCGATTCCAAAAAGAACAAAAATGTTGAGCCTAGTTTGACCTTGATGGTCCAACGCGTATTCTTATTCCTACTTTTATTTATTTTAACTTCTATTATAATTTTTCTATTGTTCGGTGATCATTTTGGCGGGGTGACTAATTATTCCTGAAAAAATCCAATACCATAAGGAATTAATGGCTGTGAACCCTACTTTTACCGGAAAAAATTGACATATATGGGTAATCTTATTCCACGTTTACACTTTTCCTCTCACAAAAATCATGCAATTCATGAACGGTGTAAACGTGGAATAGGATGACCCATACATGTCAATTTTTTCGGTAAAAATAGGCCTCATAGCCTTTGATTACGTACATCATTGAATTTTTCCATGAATGATTATTGACCCCGCTAATATTATCAAGAATCAGAAGAAGAATAGTCAAATTGCATATATCTTCAGCATGAAATTTCACCTCGAATCAGCCCATAGTAAAAGGTGGACTAAAAAAGTTAAATTAGGCTAAACATTGTTGTTTTTTTTAATCAATCGAGTCTCCGATGCAATAAAAATTTTAAAATGACGCGGAACCGCAATAATATATATGAATACATACATATATAAATATGTATAATATAATTACAGACAGACGAACGGACAGACAGACACAATTACAGTGACACAAGTGAAACAGTGACAGCAAGATAGACAAAAAGACACAGCTTGCTTACCGGGCGCAGAACGTAGGTAGGAGAGAGAGAGAGAGATAAAAAAAAGAGAGCTAATATGCTGCGGTTGTTAGCAAGATATATAAATCATTTTTTCTTCTTATTAATTCAGAAAACCGCCCGTCCGTCTGTCCGCGCGTGTCGCCAACCCCCATCAAACTTTTGTTTTCGGTATTTTCGCCATCAATAATTTACACTTGTCTCCCACTCCCGATGATAACGAAGGGAGTTTGATTCATTCTTTCATTGCGATTTCTTAATTATCTTAATCGGTTTAGGGCATCACGGTTTTGGTGCGTGTATATACTATATATAAGTATATATACAGGGCTATTTGAAGCCGATCGACTCGACGGACAGATCAGCCGGACGGACGGATAATCGGATATACGTTGAGAGTCTCGTTTATTGTTCAATTAAATTAATTATTGCATTAATTATTGCCCTGTAGATCGCACGATTTTAATCGTGGTTTTTCGGTGAACCTGTACATACGCACACACACACGCAAACACACACACGCGCAGTATCTTCGTGCTGCACTTCCGAGAAGGACCACCGTCGAATTTATCGAACTTCGGTGGCCATTTTTTCTCCGATATTTAATCTAGAGAAAAATAAACCTCCGAAATTTTATCGGTTCATGAGAAACCACTTTTTTAAATTAAATTTTAATCGATGGACGCGCGCGGATTTTTTTATGGGTCGTTGGTGCTGTTATTAACTTTTGTTTTTACTGCAATTTTTTTTTTAAATTAGTGACCAAAATTATCGACATTGGTCGTCTGTTGTTTCTTCGTTTTTTTTTATAAATATGTAATTGATCGGCAATTTCGAAGGGTCTTATTTTTTTGTTACGAATGTTATGTACGTTACTTCGGCGTGTTGTGAATAGTCGCGTCTTATTTCAAGAGCGAGAAATTTTTAATCAAGAAAAAAAAAGTTTATTCCAACTAATCGTCCTATGTGGATAGATAATTATTTTTTTTTTTGGCTTTTGGGGTGGAATAAAATAATACTTTTCCGGGGAATCAATTGGAAGCCTAAATGCAGTTAATTCTCGTTTTTTATCACCATTAAAATCATTAAAAATGTCGTTTATGACAGAAATTAACTTCTTTTAACGTCTGTATATATATCGCGCCAACAATCGTGCAAACAGCTGCAGGCGGCTAGTTAGGCACACTTAATGCAACATCGATATCATGTATAAAGGGATAAATATATATATGGTGGTGAGGGTGATTAAAATTGTAATATCGCAATCGGACGTCAGGCATAAATCCTGGTGGTCGTGAATGCGTGCAACTATCATTGCATTGGGGGTAGAGTTTTTTTTTACTTTCGAAATTTACGAAAAAAAAAAAAATTACAAATTTTTTAACTGTATTTCATACGAAGAGTTTGTATAACATGTAGCATCAGACTGTGTTAAAGAAACTATTTTTTCTGGCTGTGCCCGAGCTCAAACGAAAATTTTTGGCTTGACAAACATTCTTGCGGGAAGAAAAATAAAAATTTTGAATTTCCTCTCCACAAGAAATTTTGTCACGTCAAAAACCATCGTTTGAGCTCTGCGCAAAGATAGAAAAAAAGTTGTTATTTTGACACAGTCTAATGTAGTATATGCAATAAGAGTGTAAACGGTAGAAAGATATATATATATATGTATATATATAAATATGACGTGGTTTTTTAATAGAATAATAGATAAAAAAGAGATAGATTCGTGACATGAGACAAGCAATCGCTAACGTTCCAGGACACAATGCCGCATATAAGTGGTGGACCAATGTAAGTATATATATATATAGAGTATGTATATGTAGAGATAGATAGATAGAGACAGAGAGAGTGCAGCACAACTACCAACAGTATATATACCATATCAAGAGCCATGACGAGCGCGCGCGAATTAATATTTTCTTTGCTCCACATAATTAATATAATTTATTATTAATTTATATATATATATTCGTAGATAATACGATTCCTCATTACTACATCTTTCTTCTGTTGTTTTTAATTTATCGTTTTCTAATATATTGATTGCCAGGCCCGTCACGATGGCGCGTTCTCGACACATGTATGAATATATCGATATACGTGATACACACATTTATATATATATATATTTATATATTTGAGTATTCAAAAAATGAGTCAAAAGTGCTGCTAAGGAGGGGGGGAGTAGTACACATATAGAATGTATAATATTGTACAGTGACGATGCAGTGACACAGTTTGGAGTCGTGCTCGCGACTCGCCTTCTCGACGATAATGTATCGTCGCACGAACGGATTATAAATCGATGAATTCTCAATCGGTATTTTTTCACGAATATTCTGATTCGATAGTATCAGCGCGAACATAATAGAGGTAGAATTAAGAATGGTTTCTTCAAGATGTTCTTGTTTTTTCGAATCAATATAGCAATTTCATTGAAATTAATTTTTGTTTCGACAATATTTTTCATCAGTTCCTATTCGGAAGGTTACCAATTATTTTTTACAGTCCCGCATATAAGTTGATTTTTTATTTATCCAATCATTGATTCAAATAAAATATATCAGATTTTCTTTAATTACTATCATTGTAAAAAATATCATCATTATTTATATCATTTAATTCGATTCAATGAAATACGCGAAGTTATTAAAATCAAGTGGAAACGGCAAATTGTGGTCAGACATCGAGATAAATTCCGGCGTTATCGATCCCACGATACATTACCGTTAAATTCATAAACATACATATACATACAGGTACGGTGGCATGTAAGTACGTGGCAGTTGTGAGTGTGCGGGCGCGCGCGAGACAGTGTGAGAGCATACATAAAACCACGACGCACGTGTACATGTACGTACATACGTATATATTCATATATATTATATATATATTTTTTATTAAAAAAAATATACACAAATATATATAGATATATATATATATATATATATTTATTTATTTATTTTGTTTAAATAAAGAGGATAGATAGATATAACATCATAACCAATCACAAAGTACCTTTTGGTCGAGTTAGCGAGCTTCTCTCTACGCTCGGGCTCAGACTGAAACAGAGATCACGCGTAATGTCGCTATTAGTGATTCTCAACAGTCTTGCTCGTCGTTGTTGACCTCTTCCGCAATTCGATCCTGGTTTTTCTCACATCTTTCGTTCGATTTTCTTTTTTTTTTTTTTCCGTTTCGTTTTTCGGTTTTTCGTTTTTACGGTTCGTATTTTCCGTGAAATTGTATTTTTTTTCACTCTCTACGGAGCTCGTGAATGGTTTTTTTTTCAACCATGGGGGGCCCGGGTGGGGGGTGGGGAGGGGAAGATTTCGTAAACGCGTCTGCGGTTATCGTCGCTCTCATCGCACTTCCGCTAGATAGACGTAAAAGTAGATTTTCACCGTCGAAGGCGGCAAGCTGCCTTGAACGAAATTCGCTATTTCCTTCTTTCAAATTTCATTTTTTTTTTTCGTGTAACCATTTTGTTGATTTTTTTGTCGCTAACAATATTATTGTGCGCAATGTCGCAACGCGGATTGATTACTTACTCACGATGATGGCTGGATGAGCTCGAAATGGGTCTATCGCACACTGGACATCTGATTTTTTCTTTTCTTTTAACTATTCCTTTCTTTTTTTTTTTTCACTGATTGTATTATTTTCATCGTTTGTACGAAGGTGAGATTTTTCACATCGCTCGGACGAACAGAACGAAGAAAAAAAAAGGAACAACGTCGAATTTTTATTCTTCACGTAGACAGTTACGTATGTATATATGTTTTTCATTGGTTTTGCTTTGTTTTGTTTTTCTTTTGGTATTTTAAAGAAATGTTAAATCCATTTAGTTGTTAGATGTTTGTTAGTTAAAATTAATACGATAGATTGTTAAGCGTATAAATGAATACAGATGTGTGAGATAACGAGAAAATGGATTATAAAAAATCGTGTTAATTACGGGATTGTTTGCCGAACGGGGGACAGCCCCCGTTTGACTTGTACAAGTCGTAAAGCCAAAAAAAGGTTTGCCATCGACGAAACTGTGTTAATTTTTGTATAAGAGATCGTTGTTTTTTAGTTTTTTTTTCATTGAACCGAGCAGTTCATTGCTCGAATGAAAAAAACTATTTCTATAATAATTATGTTCGTAGGTTTTTTTAAGGATATTATAGCTAATATATGGGTAGTGTTTCGGGACGCACCTGTTTGCGAGTGAGGTGAGTCCATTCCACGGTGTCCATCCTCGGGCCTGAGGACGGGGGAGAAGGTCGGGGCGCTCGAGACCGAAACCGTCGGTGCCTTTTCAGTCTTGTCGTTTCTTATGAGCTGGTGCACTGGCGGTGGACCTATTTTCCGATAACAAAAATGAAAGAAAAAAAAGAAAAAAAAAACAATCACCTCGTTATTATCAATATTGCGATTGGCAGAAGGAACGGACGAGCTTCTAATTGATTTTTTTTTAAATAATTGTGAACATTTGAAAAAATGTTATTTTAAGCTTTTAATTTTTTAATATTTTCGCAGTCATTCGATATTAGAATTGCCATCGCAATTACGCATTCACACGATACGAAAGAGTAAAGAAATTCTGACAACAGTAATTTCGAGACAATAATATAATTATTAATTAATCTCTACGACGTAAAATACGCAAAATTAATTTTTCCAATTTTACCTTCCGATAACTGTTTTTTACTCTCAGTTTGTTTAAGATTTTATTAACATGAAATTTATTTCCTCCCATACGACTAGAGACGACGGTATTAATCGAACTTATCATTACAAAAATTGAGACACACCATTTTTCCCCCCAAAAAAACGAACGAGAATAAAGAAAATAAACATTTTCCAGAGTCCTCGAAAGTGTGAGGATCGAGATTTCGAGATTTTAAAAACCGTGCGTGACGGGGAATAAGACATTTCGAGGGAGTTGCACTTTCAGGTCTGAAAAAAAATTTCGAGGACCCGATTCGAATCCGATAAGCCCGAGGAATCTCCCCGGAGATTGGTGGCGCTCGGGAGATTTCATCAGGAAAAGGAAGCGAAAGAGATTGAAAGAAATGAAGGCTCCGCCGTCTGTCCCTGAATAGAGAAAAGGAAGAGGTCCGGAGAGACATACGTACGAACATTCATACGTACATACATACGTACATTCATATATATATCTATATATATGTGTATTTATATATATGTAAGCGATTTTGAAACTCACTGAAGCTAGCCGCGGGCTGAGCGTGATCCGCGGCCGAGGCTGCGGATGGAGGGGTGTAGCTGCTGCAGTAGTACGGCGGGTGCTCTATTTTGATCGCGTTTATTTGAGGCTGCATGTCGCTGAGGTCATGCAGTATGGACGCTGAAACAAGACGCATACGAACACACATACGCGTATAGAAAAAGTCCATGTGGAATTTCTTTTTTTTTCTATGTTATTTTTTTTTTTTTCATCCTAATATAACTCCTACGCACGCATAATGATAATTATAATAATGTGACGAGATTAAAGTTTGAAGAAATATACGTAAATAAATGCATACATCTTTAATTATATAATATATAACCTGATATAGATATTATGATATCGTAAATATAATAATAAATGATAATAATCATTATTATTATTATATATTAGTATTGCTCTGTCTCATGTTATATATGATTGTTATTCAGACGACACATGCGAGTTAATAACGATAATAATAATAACAATAATAATGATAATAATAATAATAATATGGCAAAAATAAACGAAGAAAATAAATAAAAATATATAAATACAATATCTTGAATTGTATAATATATAACATAATATAGATATATATTGGGATACCAATAATATAATAATGAATAATAATCATCATCATTATTATTATATATCATTGCTCATATAATTTAGTAACTGTTATTCAGACGTTTCATGCGAGTCGGATATTTAATTTCTATACGATCGTGAAATCCGGCCTTCGTCTGTGAATTATTTATTTTTTATTTTATTTTTTCTTCGTTCCACGTTACGAGTTTAACGAGACCGAAGCGAGTGCACTTGCTCCACTTGGTTCGCATTTAATTCGAGTCTAGTCTCGTTCGTCGCCACTCGGCGAATTCGATCGTGATCGATCGAATACGAGAGTGTGCAGCGGCGCGAAGAAAAAGCTGAAGAATAAAATAAAAAAAATACGAAAAAAAAAAAAAAAGTAAGAAACAAAAAGAAAGAGAAATTGCGAGAGGAGAGCAGAGCGGTGGAAAAACAAGAGAGAGAGGGGGTGGTATATGTGTGTGAGAGAAAGAAGAAAGGAGGCACGATCCGCATGGAGATTCAAACGACGTTTCGAGGTGGACTACTTCGATCGGTCGAGCAGGAGAGAGGAGAGAGAACGGGTAAAGCTCACGGGGGCGAGGGAAGGAGGGGGAGGGAGATGGAGGTCCCTCCCCGAAGCGTTTCGTAGCGACGTAGCCTGTGCGGTACGTGAAGTGAATACGGACGGTGGTGCTCAGACAAGCCGGCCCAGCGGGACGTGGCTAGGCTCTTCTCTTGGGAACGATCAATTCGGTGTTCTCCACCGTTCGTCCACGAAGCTTTCTCTCTCTCTCTCACTATCTCCGTCTCTTTCTCTTTCGCTCTGTCACTATCTCCGTCTCTTTCTTTTTCTCTCTGTCTCTTTCTCCGTCTCTTTTTTCCGTCTCTCTTGATGTTACTTTATTCGCTCCTAGCGCTTCTTCCGTTCGGCCGTGATTCCACCGATTCCCATACATGCCTTTCTCACCCCCGCCCCAATTTCGCCATTTTTTTCTTTTTTTTTTTTTCAAGACGTTCCGTGAATCGTTAGAATAATTTATATGCTCGGCATCGGTGGAAACGACGATTTTACGGGCTAATGAATTTTACGGAAAAAATAATAAAATTGTGATTGAAAATTGAATTGAATGTGAATTATGAGGAAAAGGATGGAATTTGACGGGAGATTTTACGTAGATTTGATAAAAGTTTGATATTTTTTCGTTTTATCGAAGTATGATTTATTTTGTTCTGAAAAAAGAAACAAGCAAAACTTAAATCGACCGTCGAAAAAAGCCGCTGAATCTTAAGCATATATTTTGTCGTTCATTCTTCGATCGTCAACAACTCCTACGCTTTGGATAAATAATTCATCAATGAGAATTGACAGTTTTTACGTTCTAGTCGATGATTTTACAGGGATACTAATTTCGACCGCCGGGTTTTTGCAAACGATTTTGCCAGCAGATATCCGGATATTGGATCGACTTTCAACGTTCTTCGTTCTTTCGGTCCGACGGGCTATAGTCGAAATTTTCCAAATCTCATGGGGCATGTGAATTTATCCGGAAGAAAAAAATAGGAACCGCACACACACACACACACACACATACACACACGTACAAACGTACACAGCGTCACACACTGATAGAGCAGAGGGCGAGAAAGGGAGTAAACGAAAAAATAATAAAAAAATAGAAAATAAAAGAAATAAAAAGGAAAAAAAAATCGCTGTCCAAGCGCGAGTTGCATAAATGACTGTGGCGAGAGGATTGGTGATGGTCGTGGCGGGCGTGGGTGGCTGGGCGAAGCATTGTCGAGGAAAAACGTGAACGCCGGGGACACCAGCCGTGCACCAGTCGGGAACGACATGTTTTTGTTCACCCTCAACCTCTCGCACTCTTTCTCTTCACGCTATATCGCGTCGTTCCCTTCGTGTCACCTCCCCCCACAATTCTTTCGCGCTACGGTTTTTTTTCTTTCTTTTTTCGATTTTTTTCATCATTTTTCTCTTCTCGTTCTCGGACTGGTCGCGGATTTTTCCAAAAATCTCGTAACTCACATCTCCCGTCTTGCCCCAAGGATTTTTTCGACTATTTGAACGCTACTCAGATTATCTCGTGTCCTTCCAGTCGACTGTGTCTTGACCCTATTTTTTTTATCTACTGAAAAACCGCGCGTCAATCCGAAATTGGGTTGAAAATTATTGTTATAATAATAATAATAATTATTATTATTATTATCATTATATATAATATAATATATAATGTATAATATATAATATAATATAAATATAAGATAATAATAATAATAATAATTATTATTATTATAATTATAATATATTATAATTATTATTATTATTATTATTATCTTATATTTATATTATATTATATATTATAATAATAATAATTATTATTATTATCATTATTATTATTATTATGATTATTTTTTTTCAAGAAGTATTTACAATATTCTTATCTACTTGTCACTAAGAGAATTTAAAGACAACGTAAAAATTTATCGCAAGATTTCGAGTTGGGGAATTTTTTATCCTAACTTGTTTTGCTCGAGATGGCGTTTTTTTAAATCGCTTAATTTTGAGGAAACGAAAATAGGAAAGTTGGTCGGTGACATGTTTCCCGAATGTCTGTGTTTCCGGGTTTACGCGGCAGACTTCTTCAACGGAAAATGAATAAAGAAAGTCGAGATGAGTTAAAGCCCTTTTCGCTGCAGTCCCTTCGGCTGCAGAACCGCTCCTTTTCCCTCAGTTCTCACTCTCTCTCTCCCTCTCTCACACTTTCTCAAGAGGGATGGGGGCCGGCTCTTCGAGGCAAAAGAAACTCTAGTTTTCCAAGCACGATCTTGATTTCGCTTCGCTCACAGCTCCGCCCACGTTTTATTTTATTTCACTTTTTTATTCCATTTTTTTCCCATCCAACTTTTTTTTTCATTTCCTTCTCTCCTTTTTATTTTCTCCTGCTCTTCATTCAGTGTCTCCGGGTTTCGTCCGGTCGTCGAAAAACCCTTCGTTGCGAAAGAAGCACGGTAGAAGGTGGAAGTGGTGGCTTGAGTGTGAGATTCGCGCCCTTCGCGAAGAAAATTATTGGTCACGGTTCTATCCTCTTTCTCGCTCTCTCTCTCTCTCTTCGTCTCTTTTTTCTTCCCTTCGTTTCTTCCCTCGTTCGTTCCGAGGTTTATTCCTCATTTTTTCTGGGAGAGGCCGACGGAGATGAGAGATAAGAGAATGGGGAATGAGAACGGTTGGAGGAATAGCGCTGAGATTCGAAAAGCGCTGGTGTTGCCGGTGGTCGTGCGGTTAGCGCGAGAAGCGAGCTTTCGCTGGCCTCGACGAGTCGAGCGAGCGCAAGAGCGAGCGAGTGAAACCACGGAGAGAAGATCGTGGCGAGGTTCTCTCGCGCGAGTAAGCTCGCAAGCTAGCTCCAGCTTACGGCAGTGTGAGGCCGTGAGCATTGTTCGGCTTCTATTAATACGCCCGGGCTGCATACTAATCTACTGGTGCTGGTGCCGGTGCTGATGCTGATGCTGGTGATGCACTGAGAGGACGAGGGAAGGAGGAAAAAATACGAGAAGGAAGGGACGTAGGAGCACCCGGCTTTCGGTACTCGCACGCGAGCAACTTTGTCGACCGCGTGTTTCGGGCTCTCCGGTTCTCTGTCTCTCACTTTTTTTCTCTCTCTCTCACACTCTTTCTCTTTCTCACTCCCTCCGGCTCTCTCTCTCTCTCCCTCTCTCTCTCTCTCTCTCTCTGTCCTTCTCGCTTCTTTTTCTTTCCATCGAGTTTGTTCTTTGTTATTGTTCGATTATATTTTGATTGGCATATATTCGTTTATATCGGCGGATACAGTCAGTTCTTATTTTCATTATTGGTATATATATTTTTATTCAATTTTAAATATAGTCTGACCTTATTCTTGTTATTGTTTGATTATATTTCTAATTCGTCCGTCCGTATTTTCTGTTTTTGTTCTTGTTATTGTTTTATTATATTTTTATTGGCATATA
Source organism: Sussaba pulchella (assembly GCA_963971145.1). NCBI lineage: Eukaryota > Metazoa > Arthropoda > Insecta > Hymenoptera > Ichneumonidae > Sussaba > Sussaba pulchella. The sequence goes on from OZ020168.1 coordinate 13,196,033, forward strand.
TTTCCGTGCATCCTCTTTATCGGCGGATAGAGTCTGACTTTATTTTCATTATTGGTATACATTTTTCTTCATTTTTTAATACAGTCTGTTCTTATTTTACGGATTGGTGTCTATATTTTTCTCCAATTTTGGAAACAGTCTGTCTTCACTTATTTTTGTTATTGTTTTTTGATTATGTATCTTAATTTAAAAAAATGTTATTTTGGTATTGTTACTTGTGTCAGAGAACTTTTACGTACACTTGTGAACAATATCTATCTATCTATCTCTTCCTAAATCTCGGGAAATTCCAGCCAGCGGTATCAGGACAATATTATACGTTCGGCTTATCGTTCCATTCGATTTTCAAAATTTATTAAGCAAAAAAAATGGTTTCTCTTTACATTATAGACAAGACGATGGACAAGGAGCTTTTATCCAGATCATTTTCAATTATCTAAAATCACATTCGAATAATTGATAATCGTATTTCTGGAAAATGAACATTGCATGATTATGACATTCGTGAAAAATAAGCAATACAATTTTAGTAAAATACAATTTTTATCGAACATAATTCAAGGAAATGCATTTATGTTGGTCAAATTAATTATTAGTTAAATTGTACCCAGCAATCGTTGATCGAGGCAAATAAAACCACCAGCGTTTATCACCAATAAATTAACATCCTGCACCACATAAATACGACTAATATTAATTATAACGTAGAAGGATGCTTTCAAAAGGTATTCGGAAAGCGTTTATCAATTACCTTTCGAAAGCATCCTCGTTGGGGTGGAAAAGCTCATTGGCTACGGTTTAGACCACACGGAAGACGCAGTAAAAACGGCTTTCGTACCGTCAGACTCGGCGCATCACTCTCGTATGTTACGTATATTTGAAAAAAAATTATAATAAAAATAAAAATTGAACAAAATAAATAAATGAATGAATAAATAAAACGAGAAAACATAAATTTGAAATAAAAATAAAAAATGTTTCGTGATTATGAGTATGCGTGCGTGCCCGTCGTTTCGTTGTATCAAACCAAAAATTCTCGTCGTACCTTTTGAAAGCATCCAGAGCTCCTTCGAGCTGAAGACACCGGTCGCGAGGATCGTGTCGTTGCAGACGACACCGTTATACAGTTCGTGGTATCCTGCACCTGGGAACAAACCCAATCGATAATTTCTCTGCTTTTTAACGTTCTCCAAAAAAAAAAAAACCAAAAACAAAATTATATTTGATTCTTTATTTTTTTTAAAACTTTATTTTTTTTTACTATCGATTCGACTCATTCTCCTCTTATCCTTCCTTCATTTCTGTTTCTCCCATCTTCGATGAATCTGCCTAACACCGGAATACACACAAACTAATCCCGCTCGATCGATGATATTTCGAAAGCTTCACAAATCTCCTACAAAATATTATCATCAATTTTTCCCCGATCTGATCTTCTCGTCGACGAAAAAAAAAACCTCTCGACAGTTCTTCGACTCTGCTAAAAGTGTCAAAAAAAAAAAAAGAATGAAACGATGCAAGAAGAATATTAAAAAAAAAAATCAAATACCTTTTCGCCGTCTCTCCTCTTCCTTGTTAGCGTTGCAGATCCCATTAAGAACTTCTGGAAGCAAAAGATTAAGGATTTTGGGGTTAAATGCGCGCGTGGCGGTGAGAAGCCTCGGGGTTTTATCTTACGTACACATATACATACGAGTGGAACTAAAACGGTGAAGCACACAATGGCGGAGTAGTGACAAACTTTCTATCGGATTTTCCCTCAACGAGGTCGTCGCCGTGTCGCAGTGTGCATCCGGGGGGGCGAGAAAGGGGCGAGGGTGGGGTCGCATAACGGAGAAATACCACGACCACGTATATACATACGTATTTATCTATATATACAGAGGAAAAGGGTGATAAAGAGAGAGAGACAGAGAGAAGAATAACACACGGGTGCTTGTGGAAGGTTGCCGAAAAGAGGACGCGCGACGAACCGTCGCGAAGGGTGATTCCAACTCGCGCCCGGCTTCTCACACTTTTCCTAATGTCTACTATCGTATATATAGGGGTGTGTGCATCGTGGTGTACCGATGCATATACATGAAGCGTCGTTTCGGGTGTTGGTCCTTCGCTCGCGCCAATTTGAAAAGTTTCAACGACGGTCCCGAAGAGCACAGCACCGTCTGCGGCGACACCGACGCGCCCCCTCCCCCGAGAAACGAATCGCCCTTTCCGTTTCCTCCCGGAATCCCTCGCTTCCCACGTCCTTCGTTGGGCGGAAGTTGGTTCGGAGGTCAAGCCACACCGAGCTTGACAAATTTTCGGTTTTTTTTTTTACATTTTCTTTTCGCATTTTTGTGTTTTTTTTTCTGTTATGTTTATGGGGGGTTTTTTTTTTGCTTTGTCGACAAAGTTCTGGTAAGGTTGGGGAAATTTTGTTCCAGGGGGAGTTTCACGAGGAAGATATTTTTCGTACGACGATGGGAATTATTGGTATTTTTTTGGTATTTTAATTTCTTCAAATGATTTTTTACTTTATTGATCGGTTCCATTAATTATTATTATTATCAATATAATTATAAAATATGAGCCAGAATGTTTTCCAGCTCAAAGCAAATATGAATATATAATAATAATAATGAAAACAATTATTATTATTATTATTATTACTATTATTATATATTTATATTTGTATTGAGCTAGAAAATATTCTGGCTCATATTTTATAATTATAATAATAATAATAATCAATAAATTATTTTTCCTGTCATTATTACTATTATTATTACAATAAATGAAAATTATAAAAATTATTATAAAAAATGGAATTTCTACATATCTGCCTTCCCGATTTCCCGATTTGTTTTTCATTTTTGTTCTATCTCAAATTTTGAAAGCCAACAGTTATCTATTTTTTTCATAATACTCGCAACTGCGCAAGGCGGTCGTAATGGAAGATGAATAATGTGAAAACACGTTTGCAAAATTTTCCGTGATATTCACGAAAATTTTCAACGATTCGAACGAGTCGAGTGCCAAGAGAAAAACAAGACACAACGATCGGTATAAGCTACTATTATTACTATCGGAGTCCGAACGTATTAGCTCGAAGCTGTCTCGCATCAGGGACAACGTCTAAAATATATTCACAACGACACACAAACATGCGTAAAAAAATTAAAAAATTCGTGATAGCAATAGCGCAGCTCGGAATCGCGGGATTGCATTATGGAAGAAATGTTTTGAGACTGTGTGGATGTGTATTCATGGCGGAACGACGATCGTGCGAAAGTAAATCAACATAAAACGGAGGGACACGCAACGTGGAGGCTGCTACAAGATGTCCGTCGCCTATTTATTTATAGAGTCGAGCGCGAGCGAAACTCGTGGACACAAACTCGCCAGCCATACAAATACACGCACGTACGTGCACATACGTTATGTGCAATATAGTCGAAATGCCCGTGTGTGTCTCCGCGTAAGCGCGGAAAATACACAGCCGAGTTTCCTCGTCGGTCGTTGCGGGCCGCTGCACCGAGTGGCTTTTCAAATCTTCGAGCCTTTTCCCTCTTTCCTTCTCTCTCTCGCTCTGCCTCGCGTAAAAGCGATACGCATGATTCGCGGAATTTTCCGTGTACGCGGGAAATGTCAGACGCGATTTTCCGAAACGTCGAGAAGCAAGGATTTGCAGATTTTTTGGTGGAGAGACGACGAAGGAAAAAAAAATAGGGGGTTTGGTTTGTTCTTCGATAACTGTTGTGGTACTTCCGGGTGTCGTGTGAGGATGACGCTGGGGTTTTTTTTTGGTGACAGTTTTAAGAACGTTTCGAGACTTTGATTGGGAGATGGACGGCGCAGGTTGGTTGGCACGACTGATTTATTAACGGATGTGGATTAATTTTGTTTATTTATTTATTTATTCATCTCTTAAGATTATTTATTTCTCCATTCATCTATTAATTAATTAATTTTATTTTGTGTAATATACATTTTTTCTTCGTGGGTTCTGCGGCTGCATTGATTCTTCTGATCTCAAGGGACGGAAGGCAACTCAAAATGAAAAATGAAAATATCGATATTCACTGATAATTTCATTTTTAACGAATGTGAATCCATTTTATTCACTCGTATGTTCATTCATTGCGAGGGTACTAAATTTCTAATCAGAATAAACGTTGACGAACAAGAAGCAAATGTTTCGGGATGTCAAATTGCGTCATTAGTTCGTTCCAGGGTCAACGACTGGGGGTCCGGGATTTTTTTTTCGTGCGGATAAACTTTGTTTGAAGGGCGCTGAGTACCGTGAAACGTTACGAGCACAGCTGTGCTTTTCGGTAGTCGGGAGGGAAGGTACGAGGTTTTAGGTAGCGCGGAGTACTCGAGAACTGTAGAGAGCCTCTCGTCGCACTCTGCGCTTGAGAGGGAGAGAAAGAGAGAGAGAGAGGAGAGAAAGAGAATGCGAGAGCGAAGGGAGACAGAGGGTAGCAGTGGGTTGAGGAAAGACAAGGAAAGAAGTGCGTACGTGATAGAGTCAACTCCACCCTCCCTTCCTATTTTATCTCTCTCTTTCACTCTCTCTCTCGCTCTCTCTAACTTTATATCTTTCTCTCTTGGTCTCTGTGGATTCACACCGAGAGCTAAATATCGCGCGAGGTAGTTGCGTAAGTTACGACGACGACGACAACTACAACGACAACGACAACGACAACGACAACGACGACGACGAAGTTTCTCGAGCTACGGAGCTTTTATTTCTCTCTCTCTCCCTCTCTCTCGCGCCTATTAACTTCTCTCGTGTGTCTCGGTCCTATGTGTGCACGAGAGGACAGGTGCTTCTCTAAATTCACGGACCATTTTAACCCTCATCCGATGAGCTCGGCTCGATCCGCAAGCTCGAGATAACCCGACGAAGCTCACACGGTCCTTCGGGGATTCGGATTCAAACGCACGAGATGAGCGGCGATTAACTGTATTTCCACGATGTAATCATTTGTAAAATTAAAGAAGGAACAAAACTACAACAGCAACGGAATTTTACTTCAAGCATCGAATGTTTGATTTTCCATGATAAATCATAAATTGTATGCGTATGAATAATAATTTAGTTTTAGGTGGTTATGATGGTTCAAGAATAATAATGTTAATAATAATAATAATAATGAAGGGGAGAAACAGAGCTGTGCGAGTTTAGCAGATTGTATAAGGGATAGATAAAACAGTTGGAATAAGTAGACTCGTAAGTGTGATAAAGAAGACGTAAATGAGGATGCGAAAAGAATGTGGAAAAAAAATGTTATACTAAGAAGTCCTTGGCACATTATTTTCGCACAAATTATTACGAAAACATTTTTTTTTTTTCATAAATAAACGTGCAAATACATTTTCGGTGTAATTCCATTCCCAATGTCTTCGTAATTATTGAAAAAATCGAAGAACCAACCGTAAATAAAGTCTCACAGCAACCAGAACACTATTTCAATATTCCACGTTGAAAGCTTCGTTCGAAAGAAAAAGCACAAAAAAAAAACAAAAACGATGATCGTTCAACCAATCCAGAAAAAGTATCAACAGTTCTCGATCAGTTGTTCAAATTTCTCCGATATTTCATGGGAATGCGTAAAATACTCCGATGATGATAAAAAAAAAAAAAGAGGCGCGATGGGGGAACATAGGGGAGAGGGGAAGAAGTCTAGGATACTTCGAAGAGTCGAGTAAAATAGAACGTTTCAGGTTGCTACTCGACGCGATGGGTTCTCCCGGCTATTCGACATCATGAAAATTCTCCGGCGCCTCTTAAAATATACATCGCGTCACAATAATATAAACCCCGAGACCGTCAAGCCCCGGCAGACAGGATGGAGCGCGAGCCGTGGACCGTTACTCGTGGCATCCGGGATTATACGATGAACCCCCGGCACGAGGAACAAATTTATTCGATGAAAAAAAAATAATAATAATTCTTTATTACGGTCAATGAGTTGCGTGCTCGATTGACGGCTACGTGACTCCGTAAAATCTGAGAAGACCCGCAGCTTCCTCGGATTTGTGAATAAGTCGGATGGAGAGAAGGAAGCGAGGAGCCAAATTAAAGACCCGACAATCGGAACGAAGGAAGTCGATAAATAAATCGATGAAATTTGAGAAAATGTGCGGTTGAGAAGATACTACAAAGTGTGGGATTATAGTCTAAGTTGAATTATATATCTGTCGAGATTTTACGACTGTGGAAAAAAATAGATGGTGCGAATGGCGGCGAGATTGAGGGGGGGAAGAAATTTACGAAATGCGGAAGTGTCGTTTGAACAAAATAATTTATGTATGGAATTTTCGTGTCCGTAGAAAAAAATGATAGGAAGAAAAATCTGAAAAATGTTGGGAACTTGTTTTCCAACATGTACTTGAAGCTGTGTAATTGTCATAAAGGTCCTAGATAGTGAAGCTCAAAGTTGTGAAATATTTTATTGATTAGCTCATATACATTCCAACTTCTACGTCCACCAGAGAAAAAATGGCAGCCGAATGGTCGCGTAATAGAAAATAAAATAAAAACATTTTCCTTTTCAATGCTCAAACATATTTCAAACAAAATCATGTCAATATAAAAACTTATTGTCCGTAAAAAAAATTTTAAGTTGAATAGCACCGAGGTAGAAGTAAAAGAAAAATTAAACAAAACGCGGAACCCTCTTCGAAACAAAATAATACATACATCTAAAGCTACGGTCCGGCAGAAAAAAAACTAGGCCGAACGATAGCGAAATATATGTCAAAACATAAATAAAACAAAAAAGCGTAAACCTCGTTTCCTATACATCGTTTCGACTGGCAAAGGGTCAAAAACATTGAATCCGTGATTATTGGCACACTTGTTAAACGTTTCTGTCCCCATACAAGTTTTGATACGCCATTGAGTTACGGAGACCGATGACTGGTTAGGTGCCAATCCCATGTTCCGAATGAATAAGACTCGAACCGTGTCGAGAGCCTGGAGAGATCGGAGGAAAGTGAACGAGAGTGAATGCCTAACCTACCCCATGTCTTGGCAGCATCACAGTTTTTTTTTTTTTGTTCATTCTTTTCTTTTTCATCTGCATGGCAGCGTCAGAGGCGGCGGAGATGTTAGTACAGTGCGGTAGGCCCGGCCAATTTTTGCATCGAGCGAGCGCAACCATCGGGAAAGCCGTCACGCGCTCTTGTCTCTTACTTCGCGCTGCTGGTAAACAGTAGAAATGAGGCTGCCAAGCTTTGCCCATTGGGCTTATACCAACAAAAAAAAAGGAAAAACATCTACGACGCATCTACCACGCGGCTTTATCAACGTTAGCGCCGATTCATTCACCAGGGCGGTGCAACGCGTGCACGTTTTTTTTTTCCCCTATGTTTTCTTTTTGCCACACGCGTTGCAATGGCGGTGTGAAAAACGAATGATGAGAACCGTGCGAAGGGTAGGAATTTGAAATTAATTTCGGTCGTGGGGTGAGGTTTTTTTATGGACATTTTTTTTTATATCCGGTTGATTGAAGAGTTTGTGATTATTAATATTGATGGTGATATTTTTGATTTTGTGAGTGAAGTGTTTCAGAATGGCAGGAAAATAATAGATATTTTGTTTTGTAGTTGTAAATCCGTTTTTTTAATTATAGGAATAATATTTTAATGACCAAGCAGGAGGATTTAAATTGTTAAATTTGATTGAAGAATTTGCGATTGTTAATGCTTTTCTCGAATCCATGAATAAGGTTTTTTTGAGTGGCAGAAAATTAATAGATATTCTGTTATAGTTATAAGTTCGGTTTTTTAAAAATTTATGTATTTATTTTCGAAGTATTATAAAAAATAATATTTTAGTGACCAAGCAGTAAGATTTAAATTGTTGATTTACACGAAAAAAGAATTTAATTCCATTGAAGTTTCAATGTTATCACAATTTAGCAATCTTAATTGCGAGCAGAATAATTCTGTCTAATCGTAAGCGAAATTGATTGATCATTTCTACGCGACTTAATCATTGTTTCTATGTTTATACATTTTTTTCAAGCCTCCGGTCGGCGTTATAATGCCATAGACGATTTTCAATGAAAAAATGCGAAGCGTAAATCATTAATGAGAGCGTTTGTCTTTGAAAATTGTATAGAGAACTCGATGAAAAGAGGTGGTGTTTTTTTTTAAATCGAAATCGATTGAAGAAAGCCGTTCAGTTGGGATCCCGTGACACTCTAAAAGGGTTCGACGATTTCCGCGTGGAGGATCGTTAGTAGCTATGACGATTGTCGCCACTTTTGGGTGTGCGACAAATTGGCAAGGGCGACGAAGAAACTTTGAATCGAACCCCGAGAGCCGGAAAGTGAATCGCGTGGGATACGTCAGTGGAAACTGTATTGAATGAACGCCCCAATGAAAGGGAAATAGAGAGGGAGAGCGAGATAGCAAGAGAGAGAGAGAGAGAGCGAGAGGGAGAAGAAGAGAGAGAAAGATGCTAATAGTGCACTCGGAAGTGGGAATAGTCTTTGGCACACGCGTCACGATACAAAAATAAAAATAAACGATAATTCAATAAACGAACATTATTATAAAAAAAAATTAATACAATAAAATCTAGCGCCTTGAACTAAATTGAAATAAAGAATTTAGAGACCTTAAAAAATCGTAGAAACAATGTAAATTATCAAAGACGATAAACAAATAACCTCAAATAATAATAATAATATTCAGTATATAAATAAAATATAATAAAATAAAATAAATTAAACGAAATAAAAAAAAAGATGTGAGAATCAATGTGAGGTTATTTAGCCTACACTGATGTTTTGTGTATCTACGGCGTTTCGTTGTTCTCCACTCTCGCTGACATCATCATCTCGTGCAATGCATCCATCCTGACACCACCAGCCCCCCTCTGCCCCACGATTCCAACGCTCTTAACCAAATCCTACGTAAAAAAAAAAAAAACATACGACGGAGAAGAAGGAAGAAGAAGGGAGAGATGAAAAAAGAAAATAAAGAACTTGACATTTGCAAGTACCTCGACTCGCGCGAAACGTCGAATCATCGTACGACCGGTCGGTACGATTGTCTATTATAAGCGCGGTCATTCGTCTCGTTTGGCTGAATAATTGACGGTTTCCCGACTTACCGTGACTCGTTATGAAGTTGGCGAGGTAGAGGTCGAGTTCCCGGACGGAGACGTTTATGTGATAGGGATTTACGCACAAACCCGGTTGCGCACATTCCGCAGTTTTCTCGAGTCGCTCCCCATCCGTCGACTCCAGTGGAATTGCCTTGAAGAGGATCACCATTACGAGGTCCAATCTCCAAACCTTTATCGCGATAATGACAATGTATTGAATTAGTATTAACTAATTTCTGTAAATAATAATAATAATAATAATAATCTTTCATAATTATAATTTTTTTAATAATGATAATTATATGATAATTGATAATATTATTATTCAATCAAAATAATAGTAATTATGATAATTATTACCAATTGATAATAATGAGAATTACTTTTATTATTTATATATTTATTATTTGCAACTGTATAAATTGCAAATAATAATCATTATATCAATTGATATAACAAATATCGTAATTATAACGAATTATTTCTGATAATAATTCAGTAAACTATTTCAGTAATAGCAATACTAATGATAATTTAATTACTATTATTGTTATTATTGATATATTATTATTATTATTATTATTATTATTATTGATATATTATTATTATTATCATTATTATTGAAATGATCATTATTATCATTTCCGTGTAAAGTCAATAATGACGAGGAAAGATCGCACACTCACCTTGTCTGCCTGACGCAGACAATCGATTCTACGCATTTTTCCTTTTTGATCAGGATTGCTGAGGACGCACATTGCCGGCCTCTTTCCCGTTATGCTCAAGACAAAATCTTCTCGATACTCCTGCGTTATATCTTTTCTCAGCTTGCCGAGCAGCCGCGACGCCCATTTCTGCTTTACCTCCAGCTTTTCGTTCTGAAACAATACAAGATTTGTTCGTTTAGTTTAGTTTTGGTTCGTATATGCTTTTTTAAAATGTTGACTTCAGAGTTTTGTCGTCAACCGGATACGACGTGAATGAGTATATAAGAATAAAAATCCTTTTCATTAGTTATTCCAATCACTCATAAATTTGTCAAAAATTTGTGTACGCCCACATCCAAACAAAACAATAATTCCATCCAATTTGGCCTAGTCATCACGACACGTCGGCCCAGGCCTTGGTCTGCGTCGTTAAACCCGATACGCCGAGCGACAGTCAGATAAATAGAATCGCTGGATAGAGGAGAAGTTATCTCGGCGCGTCGAACTCGGGGTTTTAGTCTCCGCGAATCTCGAAACATATGCAACGCACGCCATCGGCCCTCTAGCGTGTAACACACGTGGAATAGCAAAACAATTGGTGTTTCATCCTCGTTGCTCCGAGTCCGTGGAGCGCGAAGAAATAACCCGGCAAGATCACCGCGAGAAATTGCATTCGAAGTCAACGGAATGCCGCGATCGGCCCATGCGGTTGTTCGTACAATTGTCCGACGATTGTGTGTCATCGTCCTCCCCTCGAATATCCCACGCACACTCACCAAAACACTCACAAACACACGATCATATTCTCTCATGCTCGATCCATACGCTTGTTTGTTTTTTTGTTTTTTTCGCTTGCGCGGGTGCGGAATCCATCGTGGCAGAATCGTCGAAGCAACCTGCCGCAAACTCGATCGTGCACGACGCTCGACGGCGCTTACGGTCGTCGCACCGCGTACGCGATGCTACTTGCTGTTGCATCGTGCGTATCGAAGTGCGTGCACGCGACCGCGCGCACGATATCAACAACCGCGAGCGGTCTCGGCGAGTGTCGAAGAAGCGAGAGAAAATCCATTCGAGGATGGATCGTGCAGTGATTGGCGGGTTAAGGATGAGAATGATTATTGTCGTTGGGTATGGATGACCTTTTTTGGGGGGATCATGTTAGATCGTCGGCGTAGTTTGAATACGGCAGAGTGGATGGATCGGGTTTTTTTTTCATGAAGACTCGATAAAGCTCGAAGTTGATTGTGCGATTAAGCAGGTAAGCGAGAAATTAAAGGAGGGAATAAATTCAAGCACACAGTAACGTACCGCATGAGTGATGTTTTTTTTTGTGGAATTATTGAATGATGATGTTTGAAAATGAATGGGAATGAACTGAAAAAATTGATTGCAATTGGTCAAACAATTCTTCTGACGTGTTGAACAAATGCGAGATCAATATAATGACTGCGGAACGTTAAAATAGTTCGATTGGGGTCCATTTATAAACGTAAGCTATTTTATGTACGTATATAGTGGCGTATAGTGGCAGGGGAAAAAAATATTAGGACCGTGATTCCCACCCTAATTTCCCAAAAAAAGTTCCTCAATTTCGACGAAGCATCTTCAAAAAAAATGTCATCCAATCTCCGATAGCGGAATTCGCGGTTACCTTTTGAAAAGAACAAGTGGATAGGTGAGGGCGGAGGTGAGTGTTCTGAAAAATCTAGAAAAAATTAGTGAACTCCTAGGATCCAAAAGATACTAAAAAAAAAATCATCAAAACCATCAAGAGATAAAAGAGTATCAATCCAGCCCTTCGTGACGTCTTTCTCCATACGTATACAAGTATTCTGTTTCGAATTTAATTTTTCGATTCGATTAGTTACACGATCGTCGTAAATCCACGCTCATGTGCGTCGAGATGTTGCCTCGATGGGGGGGGTTGCAAGCTCTCCCGTATACGTCAGGTCATAGGACAACAAAACTTGTACGTAGCCGATGTAGCTAGGCGAAGTAGATACAACGAGGTTTCCGGAAACGACGCGGCGTGTTCCGCTTTCACGCCCCCGAAAACAGGCGCCCGACCGGCTGGCTGGCTGGCTGGCTGGTTGGCGCTGGTTGCCCCGTCGGTTGGCTGGTTGGCCAGGCTTGTTTAAGGGTCATAACGGTACGAGAGGGGGGAGGGGTAGAGGACGGGAAACGAGACGCGGCGTGTTTCTCTCACATACGTAGGGATAACGGCCGAGTAAGTTGGCTCGCTCGAGCGGGGGTGGCGAAGGGGAAGGGGATGGTGATGGGGGTTGCGGAGGAAAGAGGAGGCTGTGCTTACAACCGACGAATCTGCCCCGGCCTCCCGAAGATACCGCGCCGAGAGTATACACGAATGTGTAATGCATCGTGAATGCGCGTTATCGAAAGCCTCGAGAAACCGGAGCAGAGATTATTCATCGTTGCGATGTACTTTGTTGCGGGGTTTGGCACAGTTATTGGCACTTTTACCAGCGTCTAGGGTAGTTATGTAATTTTTTGTTTTTGTTTCGGATTTTTGTTCGGGTGGGGAATTTTTCGAGGCATTTACGTCGGATGATGATTGTGGGGTGGAGGGTGAGAGGCTTGGGATTCAGTCTTCGACTTTGATTTATTTATTTTGACTTATTTATTTATTTATTTTAGATCTTGGATATTTTTTAGAGACTTAAGATAGATGGTTGATGGTTCAAAGAATCTTGCTAATTCTAATAAATAAAATCGCAAGTTTATACGAAGCGGACACGAATCGTTGTTCAATGAATGGCCAATGACTGTACGGACTGTCTCGAAGCCGACTGGAATACCCGCGAGTAGCATCTGCAACTTGCAGCATTGCGTCTTAAAAAAAACGTACAACCAAGAGTACCGAATAAAACCAGAAATATATATATATATGTATTAAGATAGATAGGAAGAAAAAAAACGAGCTCGACATTTACGCCAATAGAAAAGCGACAATCACGACTCTCAATGGCAATCCCCGAGTAAAAACAAAAGACGGTTCCGTCTGACCAGCAGAAATTCACAGACGTCGGAGAGTCCACGCGCGAGAGATCGACCGATGAAGAAGAAGCGGAAGAAGAAGTAAAAGACGAAGAAAAAGAAGAAGAAGAAGAAAAATACGACGAAGTAGACGTAGATGAAAAAGAGTAGAAGAACGTGAAGAAGACGAAGATGGTCCGCGCGGTGATGATTATTGGAACGCGGAAGAGCAGCACGACCAGAAGTTACCAGCAACAGCATCAGCAGCAGCGGGAGCGCGCGCGCGAACGTCTGTCTATTTCCGTTTTGCTTCCACTTCACTCCTCGACGCGTGTCTCATCCTTGTCGTTCAGGCTCTCTCGGCCATCGAGCTGCCAGAGAGAGAGCGAGAGAGAGAGAGATAGAGAGGGAGAGAGAGAGAGACGCCATCCAACCCCTTTTCCGGAGAGGGATGCCCCGGCTCGAACGTTGAAGATAATAAAAATGAAAATAAAAAAGAAAACAAAGAATAAAATAGTAGGGGAAAAAAAACCGAGAATAATGAACGAGAGAAGAAAGGAAGGAAAGAAATGAGAGTGAGGCGGACGATACGTTTAGGGGGTGGCGAGCAAGGGGGACGTTGCAGGTGCAGACCGTTGCGGGCTGTGGGCAGGGGCAGGGAGGGGAGGTAGATATGGAGAGAGGCATGAAATATTCCCGATTGGGCAAACCGCAGCGGCAAAGTAGACAAAATATATGGAAGCACCGAGCAGCCGAGAACGTTGATACACCGCTGATTATTATAGAGTGCATCGGAGCTGATTTTTTCGTTTTTATTTCTTATTTTTCGTTTGTTTTTTTTTTTGGTACGTGTAGGCTATGGAGATGTGTAGACCGGAGAAATGTCGGAAGTGGGAAGATGGAGAGAGGGATGCGGAGAAAACACGATCGGACGGTGTGTAACGGGGCTGCAGCATTGGCGTTACGACTCCGCCACCGGGCGCTCTCTCGCCCATCCGACCCCGTCTTGCCCCTCGTTGCGGACACCGATGCCGACACTAACGCTCTAACGCAAAACCCGGAGGCAACAGCTGCCGCCAATTTATTTTGGATTTCGGTATCTCGGCTATCTCGTCCGCTAAAAAGTGTGTGTGTGTGAGTTTGAGAGGGAGGCAGGGGGAGCGAGAGAGAGAGAGAGGGAGAGATAGATAGAGAAACCGACGAAGACGGATTATTAACCCGTACGATACGTAATTTTAAAAAATGTCGAAATTTAATCAGCAAGAAAATTTTATGATCTATCAATTTTGTTTGATCTTAATATTTTATGAATTTAATAATTATTACTTTTAGAAATTAATTTTTATTGTATATCTGATTAGTCGAAGTGCAAGATTTCATTTATTTTATTGAATATTTAATTACATCTTATTTACTCAATGAATTATTTAAAAAAAATTTTAAAGACGAATAAAAATATCGAAATATTTCTCAATATAAAATGTAAAGAAAATAAAAAATAAAAATAAATAATGAAAATAATTCATTAAAAATGAATGTATGGAATTGGGCAAATAACTTGTAACTGAAGGGCATTGAAGATATAAAGCTCCGGGACTTAGCGCGCTCGTGCCATGCTCAGAATCGCATCTCATAATCGTTTGATGCGTCGGCATGTGTGAGGCGTACGACGCGCTAATGGAAATGATACGTGAAAAATTTGCAAATTACATTTTTATGCGTCGAATTTATTATAACAAATATACGTTGGAACAAGGCGCGTGGCGGGCGTTTTACGGACTCTTGTCTCGTGGTTGCAAGCGCAGTAGAAATGGACGTTTATGCAACGGATTTGGGGGAATTTAAATTTCGTTCATGGCCTGTCTTGGCTCGTAATTATCTCACGAGTTTATGGGGTTCTACTTGCACGTGTGTCTGCGGTTTTTTTCCTGAAAAAAAACCTCCAAATTAAGTGAATCATATTCATGCCAATGTTTAAAAAAAATATCGTTGTTGTTGTTATTATTATAATTATTAATATTATTATTATTTTATATTATTATTATTATTTTTTCTGAATGTTTTTTTTCTAAAAAATCCGGAATGGCTATTTTATGCCGCAAATTTGTATACACGTAGACATCGAATTGAATGTTTAGAATAAAATCTTCAAAGGATAATTAAAGATGCGCTCGATTATTACGTGGCTATCGTCATCGTGACAGTAGTCGTTCGTCGCCCTGAGCTACGCACGAACGCGAGTACGTTCTCACTCTCCCTCTCGCCCCGGATGCCCCGATGCGTCGACAGCTCGCCCGCACCACGTCCGAGCTATTTTCAAACGCGTGAAAGAGCAAACTGGATTTTTAGACCCGAGAAGTGCAGCCCAGCATCCACGTTCATCGCCACGAGTGTCGCTCGAAAAAAAAGGACGAAAAGTGAAGAAACGAGAGCAAACCTTGAGATTAACCGTATCAATTCTTTCCTATCTGCTTATTCTATCAATTGTCATCGTCCGTTATTTTTTAAATATATTTTCACCTCCCTACAATGTGGAATGATGAGAAAATTTATAAAGACGATGACAACAAATATATACGAGGGCGAGAAACAGAAAAAATATTATTTACAAAGAAAAGAACGGTAGAAAAAGAAGATTAAATTTATACTCAATAGAATATATGTACCAATATCAGAGAAAGAAAATAATTAATTCACGGCAAAAAAAAGAGAGATGAAAAGCTAATCAATTGATCCGCAAAACAGAGAAAAAAAAGAAACAAAAAAAAATATATATACATAGAGATTTCAAAACGAAAGCAAGATTGTTTTTTTCCCATTCAAATTTTTGTTCCTCTCAAGCTTCCACAAATTTGACAATTGCGTTGTCTCAATTATCACGATAATCCGACGACGATTGACGTCTGCAACCGACCATCGGTCTTTCTCTTAACAACGAACGTGATAATGATAACAATTCGCATTCGGCTTTCATACCCACAACGACGAGCCTGGAGAACGTTTTATTCGAATACCCGCTACGTGAGATGCGCTCCCATACACCCATACACACAATACACAAGCACACAACCATATAACCACACACATATATATATTTATCTGTACATATAAACACAGTTTCGTACTGTTGGTCGCCAGTTCAGTGTAATTCGGTACATACGAAACCTTACCGTAAGCCGAAAAACAAAAATACATTACCACAGTGGTACAACGTAGTTGTGAAAGTTTCGAAACGAGTCAGAGGCCAATGCGGTTCCGTGGCGAAGCTGCGGAAGCTCCACCGCGGGTCCGCGACCCCCCTTAACGCTGCCGCGAGCTCAGCGACGTAATTTTCGTTGGGGCCAACAGTCTTCGGCTCCGGGGTCTCCTCGTTCTCGCAGAACAGAGCTTCGTGTACATATATTTATATACATATATAAATAAAATATATACATACAGTCGCGAATGAGCCACGATAAGTGAGACGGTCCGGGCGTCGTGTCTCGAAAGTTTTCCACGTTGGTTCAGGAAATTCGAGATTGTCGCGGCAAAATCCCGGGACCAGCGCGGAGACCGAACGAAAATCCTTCGAGAGCGACGCGGCGAGGGCGCGACAGCCCGACGCGGGCTTGCTCGTTCGGTAGAAAAGGACGAAATTAAACCCGCGACGATCGCCGGGTCGCGGGACGAGTTTCCGCGGCTTAAAGCCCTTTTCATCCGACTTTCTGCACTTTCTTCGAAAGAGCTTTTGTGATAAAATTTCGTATTCAATTACGATATAATCGCGGGAACCGCGAGGCGTACACGATACTTTGGAATCTTCGGGGCTCGTTAAACGACAAATTGTTCGAGGTTATTGCGCGAGCTTAGGAGATTCTGGGAAATTGAATAATTAATGGGGAAGGGATGAAGGAATAAAATTGGTTATTTTTTTTTCTCTTTGGAGTTTTTCGTGCACGAATTTTACGTAGATGAGCATTGTTTGGTGTAAGTTATTGAGAAAAACCATTGGTTATAGTAGAGTCGAGTTGTAATGTTTGATCGATAATAATAATAATAAATTGTTGAAGAAAAATATTATTATTATTATTATCATCATTATTTTTCTTATTATTATTACTATTTATTATTATAATTATTATTATTGCGTTATTTCTCTAATATGATCATCTTGACCAAAAAAATGTCTTCCATGAAATATGCCTTACTCGTAATTTTACTGATTATCGTAAAAATTGGAATTAGAAATTTTTAATTCGTTGCAATTTCATCATTATCGATTAATATCAATGGTAAATATATATTTTGAGGCAAGGATTCATTTTCACCTCTTTATTGTTGTAAAATTAAACGTTTAAACATTAATATTAATGTCTAGACATTATCGAGGGAAGCAAAAAAAGAAAACAAACGGCCCAAAAAGGACTTCGTCCATAAAAATTTGAAAACAATTAATATAAAATAAAAGAAACAAACATCGGTATCCGAAATAAAAATTTGTCGTGCAGCCTCAACGACGGCGATAATTCTCCAAGATCAAAACCACATCGAGGTGACTCGGTCGAACGAATAAGCGTTTGAGATTTGGCGAGAGTTCATGGAACATACGAGAGAGCGAAGAAGGAAGAGGAAGATCGCGTGTGTGTACAAGTGTCAGATGGACCGAGACGCGGTGAACGTTATCGAGGACCGGAGCCAGAGGAGTTGCCACGTGCTCGGAGCAGCCGCCGAGCATCGGGAAAACAAGAGCGAGAACTCAAGCCAGCAAGATTCGCTCACCTTCTTGGCGTTCTCACGACGAAATCGCGGAAATCTCGACGGAGGAAACACACGCACCACGTGTTTCTCGATCGCAACACGTTCATCAACTTGCGATATTTTGTCAACAAAAACGAATTCTTCAAAAGCTCAAACCCCGAAAGCTTCAAAATAAATAAAATAGAAATAAAATAGAAAAAAAATGAAAATAAAATAAATTTTTTTTAAAAATAACAAATCGTTTCCGCAGTGAAAATATCTCAATCTTCTCGTCATCCCTTCCCACCCTTTCCGGAGCTTCTTTCATATTACAACGATGGAGAGCATTCGTTCTTGTCTTAATTTGAAAATGGCTCCGGCTGCCAACCGAGATAAATACTCTTCGGCGGAACGAACATCTCTTATTCCTCTCTTTCTCTTTCTCTCTCCCCACACTTCTTTCTTTCCTCAGCCTCTTCCTCACTGTCCAGTCCTTCGTCATCCTTCGGTTGTTTTTTTCCCTCTGCTTCTTCTGCCTCCCTCTTTTTTTTATTTTCTTTCACCAACGAGAGCACAGTCTCCGGACGAATCTCGGGCCACTGCGAGAAACGTCCGAGCGGACTGTTTTTACACGAACGTATATAATACATACATTCATCCGTACATATATATGTATATACACGTATATATAAGCCATGTAGACTGCAGCTACTACGTTCCGTCTATTCCGCTGTTGGGAAAAATGTCTTTGCTAGCCGGAATTCCCTCCTTTCCGGTCGGGGAGGGCCGATCTCGCGGAGACTACGGCGCGGTGGTGACGGCACCCACGGTCGTCGGGGGTCGGTGGAGAACGGGCACCCCCGAGGGGGATGAGAAAGAGGCGCGGAAGAACGAAGGAGCCGAGCGAAGGACGTAGAACCAACCGGAGGACGTCGGACCAGCGGGGAAAAGGGCGGGAGGAACGGAAGGCTGTCGCGGGGGTGGAAGAAGAGGACGAAGGAGGTGGAGGTTAAATTCAGGCCACCCCCTGTGTAAGTATACAGCGTGTAATGTATAGCCACGCGGAGACACCCACGGGAACCTTCGACGAACGTTGTACATACGTTTTCGAGGAAATTTTCGCAGGAACGCGAAACGAAGTGGATGCGAATTTATCGTTATGGCGCATCTATTGAGGGACATACGTGCGAGGGTTCATAGTTATCGTGACGCTGTGCGTTGCTACGTGTCCATGTGTATTCGGTTTGCACGTCTCTATGGGATATATATGTATATGGGGCATTTCGCCCTGAACCTCCAGATTGAAAGCCTCCTTGCTGCCGGTGTGGTGGGTGATTTTTTTTTAAGTATCTTTTGAAACCTACGACCTCACTGATTTTTTTTAGATTTTTAGGATAGTCACTTATCTTCAACCCACCCCATTTTTTTCTCTATCAAGAGGTAACTGCTGCTGTACCATTTTTGAATTAGATGACATTTTTTTCGTCATAAAAAATAATAGAAAATTATCAAAAAGTCAATTATCTATCGAAAATAATTGAAATTCCGATTTTTTCCACGAAAAATTATTCTGAACATGATCCCGCTCCTATTTTGTAAAACGAGTTTCTCAATTTTGATCAAGTATCTAGGAAAAAAAATTGCATCCAATTAAAAAATTGCACAATAACAGTTACCTCTCGATAAAGAAAAGAGTTGAGTGGGGTGAGGCGAACGAGGATCCGAAAGTGTGAAAAAAATGAATGAGGGCGTAATATTGGAAAGATATTTAAAAAAAATCATCGACCACATCAGGGGATAGAAGGATTGAAATCTGGTAATTTGGGACGTAATGCCCCATATATATTTATGTAGTGTGTAATATACATATGTATATATGTGTGTGTGTGTGGGTGGGGAGCATCGTACGTCCGCAATTGCGTCAGTATTGAATTTAGCAAACTCTCGACGTGTATGTACACACGTAAGCCAAAGCGAGGGCTATGCGCCTATCGATTCGGTTTTTCGGGTGCAACCCTCGTTTCGGCAACTACCGCTCTTTCTCCCGTTCTTTTTTTGCCCTCTTCCTCGCGTTCCGCTTGCACTTTATTTTTTTTTCTTCGTAAACGTCTGTTGTCCATCATTATTTTGCTATTTCTTCGACGGAATTACGCGGCTGGCTTTGACTGTGGAATTATTCGACGATCAAAGGGGACGGGTTTGAGATGAATTTGTTTTCATGTTTTGTTGTTTCGTTTTTCTTTTGGTATGCACAATGTTTCAGATTACTTTGTGGATTTTGGGGGGTAAATTACGATAACGGCGTTGAGATATGTATTGCTTTTTCGAATAGAGAAAGAATTGATTTGAGTCACAATTTTTAGGAGAAATATTAAACCATTCGATTTGTCTTGGCAATCTATCGGCTTTTATCACTTCTGTAAGCTTTGTAATTTTTTTTTTCCATCAATGAAAGACAATCGAACGAGTCACCGGATTCCTGTCTTCATTTTGTTCTTCCGATGACGCAAATTCCTTCGCTCTATCACTATCTGATTTTTCTCAGATCCACAAATTACTCTTTGAATAACAAAGAAATTATTACATGCTATGCAATTACAACATTCATTATCCCCTCCTTAAACCTAAAGTTTCGCACGGCATCATCCCCCAAACCATTCCATTTATAATTCCCACCAATAAAAACACAAAAAAAAAAAAATAAAAAAATAAAAAAATACATATCTACAAACATTCACCAATTACACTCTTTCGCCCTAATAACCCCCTCTCATCAAATACCGATAAAGCCCACATCCCCACCTCAAACCAAGCCCAATTCTCGAGCCTCGTAAATCCAAACCAAACGTATTTTCATTTTTCTCCCCTCTCTCCGTCGTCCTTCATACCCAACGACGAAATTAATAGGTGGGCGTTAATAGGACCAGGCACATTGTCAATGTAAAATTTACGATCGTGTTCACGATGAAATTTCCACGAGCAATAAAGAATCTCCCGAACGTTCGGAGGGCCGCAAAGGGAACGTACGGAAAGACAGACGGACAGAGGGATGAAAAGAGAGAGAGGCGGGGAGAAATAGGTGGTACCCAAAGGAGACGAGTTTCCTCGATGCGCAACGTGAGAGCTTGCGAGAGCGAATATAAGGAGAGTCGAAGGTACTAGTGGGGGGGGGGAGGGGGCGGATATACTTCGGGGAATATATTTATTAATTTGGCAACGGTCCCGCGAGGCGTACAGCCTCTCGGCGGTGCTCTCGTACTGCCGGTCTCACGCTTTGCCTGCCCCCTCCCCCCTCTTTCCGGCCATCCTTGCGTTACTACGTTATGACGCGAACAAAGCGACTCCACGATTTCTTTATAGGCAATTCCGGGGTCTGCATGGAGTGTTGTAAATATCGCGAGCGCGCGCGAGGACGGCCTCTTCCTTTTTTCCATCTTCCGCTCGTTCCATCGTCGCCCAAATTCTGCGGCTCGCCAACCACGGCGCCCTCCCCCCTCCCCCCTCGCCGTTCCTCCGGCGTGAGAGGGCGAAACAACGTTCGAGACCCCCGGAGGCAAGTCAAAACGTCGCACGACGTAACTACCCTCCCCGCTTCCCTTCAAACCCCGCAGGGCTGTGCGTATGTAACGTAATATATTTTCCACAGATTTTTCTTTCTTCCATTCTTATCGGGTTTTTCTTCTTTCTCCACGTACGTAAAATCCGTTTGAGGCTGCCACTCGCCGCGCTTCGCTTCTTTGAATACTCGCTTGCGGATTCGCGAACGTGCCCTGACGATTATCCTCCCTCGACTATCAGCCGAAATTTTCTTTATGAACGCTTTTTTTCAGATTCCCTCGAGGCTTTTGATGAGACTAAATCTGAAGCTTTTATCTACCCGAAATGACATAAATGTGGACATTATTTTTCGAACAATCTATTTGGGGAAACGGGGAAGGGGATGAAGGTTTTTTTTTTTAATTGTTTTTCTTTTTTGAGATCTAGTGGGCCGGAAAATCTTTCGTGCGATAATCAATGAGTCGGAAAAAAATATATAAATCCCAAACGCTTAGTTGAAAATGTCAACCGAGCGTTTGGCATTTATACCTAAAATAGACGAAGTGATAGAAAAAAATTAAGTAGTACGAACAAATTTTGCACCGACATAACCGAAGAAGATAAAAAGAAATGAAAAAATGTATCCATATTGTTGGCGTCGATGAAGAATGTACAAAGAAAGATGTTTGCTTCATCCTCAGACGTTTCTAATCTCGACGGTCTCGTCGACTGAGAAAAAGAAAAGGGATGTATATCAAAGAATGGGAAAAAACAAGCCATTTCACGTGAAAGCTCGATAGAAGCGAAGAAGAAACGGATTGCGGTACCTCCGCGAGATATAATTCATTCGTGGTTCTGTCTGAAGCATCGAGAGAGAGAGAATTGCTCTCGGCGGAGTCTCAGTCAGCGCATCGTCCCCGGAGGCGGTTTCAATCTGTGTTATATCATGTAAAATCGTTAGAATCTCCTTACCCCCTGAAACTCCGGTACCAGCGAGACTTGTCTAGCCTCCGCCTCTCTAGGTTACTTCTCTGACGCATGGTAAAGCATTTTCCTCTCGTTCTTTCCCCGTCTCTATTTTGAACTCGAACTCTGACTATAGCATCATTTTAATTTGTAACTCTAAGACTAATTTTATTTCTAAATCTAACTTTATTTTCATTTATAACTGTAACTATATCTCATTTTTAACTCCAACTTCAACTATGACTCTAATTCTAACTCGAACTAACTATGTTAATTTCCAACCCTAACTCCAATTCCAACTTTATTCCCAATTCGATCTCCAGCTCCAGCTCCAACTCTACGCTGACTATAACTCTAACTCCCACTCTCTCGTCTCTCAGAACCACCTCATCCACTTCATCGCATTATCCCGATAATATCAACAATAATATTAATATTAGTAGTAGTCATAAATATTTATTCATTATTTTTTATTGCATCTCCCTGTGTACGTCCCAGCTCAAATTCATTCCAACGTTTAAGTTCGATCCAAACTCCCGAGTTTAATTACCACTCAATCATCATTGTTCCCCATATTTATTGTCCTCTCCACATTTCCACGTTGCATTTCGCGGACTTCGGTCCCCAAGTACGAAATAAAAAAAAAAATGATTCATTCATTCATTCCTTCTTCCCCATTCATTTCTCCTATCCGTTCGAGCCGCGGATAACTCCCGAGTCCCGGGGCGAATCATTTTCGAGAGAAACGTTCTCTCCCTCTTGGCCATCTCATACGTTATACCCGCAACGAACGAGTCGTCGAGAACGCGCGTATAACACACGACCGCCACGTTTCACTGTTTCCATCTTCCGTCCTCCCGCAATTCCACCGGTCTCCAGCCCTGTGGCCTCTATCTCGCCCGTACACATTATCCTTCTCTCCCACCCCCCCTCATTCACCCCCCGCAACCCCCCCGATCCCATATCCTCGCCCGTGCGCACACTGCAACAGCAGCATCAGCATCAGCGTTCTCAGCTACGGAGGATATGCAACGGCAATTCCGATGGGGAAGCATAAAATCCGAGTCGACGTACGCGAAACCAGGGCGGAGTTTCCCAGACGCCGATTTAGAAGAAAACATTGTCGCGCCACCGCAATTTCTACATCCCGCGCTTTTCACCACACAATCACCAATGCTCCATTCCCCCGTACGTCTCCTTCGCCCTATTCTTTATCCCCACAGGGTTTGCCTCTCGGGCAAGCGACAATTTTTCTCTGAAGATGCACGAACGAAGGCGGCACATCGCTCTGGATCGACGAAGGACGATGGCGTCGTCGGCGCCGGTGAATCTCTCGCTTCCGATAGATAAAGACGTAACGTGTGGAGGTGTGTGCACGGGGGAGAGGAGCAGGGGGAAGGGGATGAGAGCGTGTGTGGGTGTGTGCGAGAGTGGGTTCGATCGTTTACTTTATTTATATACGAGAAAGTACTGAATCATGAACAAACGTGAATTTATGTAGATTGGAATGGTCCTCTTCCACGAGAACGGTTCTGCTTTACGTATGTAGATGAATATATGTATAGGTATATCTAATATTCATGGTCGTATTTACTGGTCTATGAAGGAAGCGATAATGCCAGATAGAAGTATCACTGCTGAGACGGTGGAGAACCCTTCGTGAAAAATTGCGACTGCGAGATATTCCGGAAAAAGCTTGAAATCATTTTTTTTTCGTGAAAGAAAATGGAGTGAAAATTATTAACGAAAAAAATTAATAAATTTTCTTACAGCGTGGATGAAAAATCGAATGTAATAAGATTTGATGAAATATTCGAGGATATTTTTATACATAACTATGGCACTAAAAAAGATTGAATGAATAAAACATAATTTTCCACAGACAATCTATGGTATGTAAACGTTTACCCTCATCGAGTCTACTTAAAAATAAAAATGTACCGGACAAGAAGAAAAAAAACTTTGTACGAAATTGCCCCATTTTCCTACAACTCCGAAACTTCGATTGGAACCCGTATAAAAAAAAATACAATCATTCCACTCGAAAAATCACGATCGACCGTACTTCCCCGAACCGTAATAAAAAAAAGAAACTTAAAAAAAAAAAAATGTTTAAAACGAAAAAAATTGGCGAAACATGGCACACGTCGCTCCGTCATTGTACAAACTGCATTATACATGCATATAGATGATGTTCAGGTAGGCAGACAGTGATGTGATAGCTCACGGGTGAGCTCGTTAGATGAATGGGGCCGACGATGTACATAGCGAGAGCGGACGAGGATGGAAAAAGAGCGACGTAGAGTGAGAGAGATGGGAATAGAGTGCAGTTTGCCCGCGATAGAGGGACGGTAGGAGAGGCCACGAGAGAAGGCTTGCTAGTTTGCATAAATTTAGGAAATACAGGGTGGAAAATCGATATCCGCATAGAGATTATAGATGGTGGTTGGTAGGCGCCGCGTAGCCGCAGCCTCCGTCGCGACGGCGTGTATGCTCTCTCTGTATGTGTTGTGGGGCGGTTGGGAGGAGGGCGGTTGGGACACGGGAGGGTCGAGAGAGGAAAGAGGGTACGGGGGAGGAGGTTCTGTGCTATCGCCTCACACTGGTCCACCCGACATCGCGCGCGCGCACACATAAAATATACGTATAGATATATTATAGAGATACATCGACTGGTCCATGCTTTCCATCTCGCTCGTTCGTGCTATCTTCTCGTGTGTTTGGCTGGCTACCTAAAACCCCCCCTGCTTTCCGGTCTCGGTGTATGTTCGCCCGTGTATACGTACAGAAACTGGGATTGGTAAAACTAGCCCTACCCCTCCCGACCTACGTCGTCGGCCACGTCTCGGGTGTGGGAAAGGGCGAGAGAGCGCCGGAACGAGACGCAGAGAAAGCCACCAGAAGAAGAGAAGTCCTTGCCCGTAGCTCTCCCGCTGATACTGCTAGTTGCTACTGGCCCCGACAACCTCCACCGACTGTGGACGACGACTCGACCCACCCTATGACCACCCTCTCACGAATTTAAGTAGTCTAGGAACTGTACGTCGCTTCGTATATCCGTATGTATGTATGTGTGGGTGTAATTACGTGTGTGAGTGTGTTACGAAATAGCATTCCCGCAGTCAGAGGGCCATTTCGCACGAGCGCATTAAGGGCGACGGAGCCAGGCTGTTTTGCTCTCTATTGTGTTCGAGAATCGTCCCTTTTTCCCTTTTCTTCTTTTTTTTTTCGTTACGTTCGGTTTTTTTTTTTTCGTGAAGCATTCTCGTAATTTCGTTTTTTCTACTGCCGTGGGTCGGTAAGTTTTAGTAGGCGGCGCAGAGGCGAGAGAAAGTTGATGTTCGGGCACTGAGCTTGTTCTGGTCGATGTAACGCGCGAGGGTGAGTTACTCTTTCGGGGTTGGAAATGAATTGGGCATAAAATGCGATAAAACAGAGAGAAAGAAGAAATGTCGGAAAAAAGGGTTTGTCGTTTGGTTGAGGATTTTTTTTTTAATTTCTTTTTCAGGTATATTCAATTCGCGAATGACGGAATTTGTAATGATGAAGAATTTCGCGTGTCAGCGAGTGCGAGTAAGGGTTAAACGTAAGCTCGTGATTATCTCTGATGGTAAATAAATTGGCGAGGCCTCGATAGAATTTTCACAATTTTTCTTTTTTTTTCCTTACCGAAAATGTTGTGAGACAATGCCGATGATCAGAGCCTGAGCTGGTTCTCGTCGATTAATCGGCGAGTTAGGAGGCCGCGGGTGAGGGCTCGAGGGGTGAAACGCTCCGAACGGAGCCAATGGATCGGGTCGGTAATGCCGGGATAAAAAAGAGACAAAAAAAAAAGAAGAAAAAGGAAGAAGACGAAAGAGCTTTGTTGTCTGCTCGAGTCTTTTAATCGTGGACGATCGAATACGATTGGCCCTGTACGGGGGGGGGGGGGGGGGGGCGACGCGCGGGAGGGAGCTTGAGGAAGAGGAGGAGGAGGGAGGCAAATTAGGTCCGATCGATAATTTCACGTGTGAGTGTGAGTGACTGTGTTCGTGCGGTGGCTCGTCGTTCTCGGTGGTGCAACTGCTCCTGACTCCATTGAGTACAGACTCGTGTAGTCGTTGATAAAAAAAAAAAAAAATAAAATAAAATAACGTTGATACAAAAAAAAAGGGTTGAAGGAAAAAAATACGCGAAAAGGAAGAAGGATACGGAAAAAAAAGGGGAATAAAAAAAAAGTTTGAAGTCTAGCCTCGTTGCAGGGGAAATCGGAAAGGGCGCGGAATTTCCCCAAAATCTCCAACTAGCCGATATATCGTCATCGGCGCGGTCGACCGCTCTGTGTGCCTTCGCATCGGCGAACAACCCTTTTCACCGGCAACGTGCATTTGCCCGTGAACGTTACGTCGGTCGGTTCGTCGCTCCGACGGTCCCGCGTTCTCTATATTCGCTAAATACCGCACCATCGCAGGGATTAAAATATTGATCGGGGAATGAGTGAGGAACTGCCGAGGGCGCGGGGGAGGGGGAGGGTTCTGATATGGGGGATGGAATGCCGGTGTTTCATGTGCACGAGTAAAATGCAGGGACGGAGAGAGAGGGATGAAGGGAATATGCGAATTGCGGTAGGGAGTAACTGTGGCGTTGAGTGGCGCAACGAAAAATCACGTGGATATGAGAGGAAAAACGGATAAAAAAAGATAGAGAGAGAAAAAACAGCGAAAAAACGGGGGGGAAAAAAACAAATCGCAGCGAACGCCAGACCGGATACGGTGCTCGAATTTATGGGCATGAGCCGGAAAAAAAAATAGTCGTTCGAGAGTTAGGGAGATTGACACGTTTGATGGGAAAATCGGTTTTTCTTTTGCAAAATGGGAAGGAAAAAATGTTTTTTTGTTAGAGAATTGAGATTTAGAGAATTTCAGATGAATCTGTTTTTTTTTAGATGAATGTCTGATAAAATTATATAATTTAATTTGACGTTGTTTTTATTCTGTCGATACGTGGAACTGTGAGAGAGGAAAATGGTACGATTATTCTCTGTGGACGTTGCGAAAGTAAAATGTAAAGAATAGAATTTTTCTTTTCTTTCGTTCTTCAAGATAATCTAGGTCCAAAGAATTTCTGACGTATTTTTTATTCAAGAAAAATATGTCACCGAAACGAATATTCAAGTATAGGATATTTCTTTTTCTTCAATACGAAGAGAGGTAAAAAAAACCAGTCAAATAATTTCCCGTAACTTTTCATTCATTTGAAATAAAAATGTAGCGCCAATCCATTATCTCGACCCCAATAAGACGGTAAAATTTGCAAAATAACTCAACGTCAACGCCGATCGGAATCAATGAAGCAATTAAAAAAATGCAATTTTCATAACAATCGGTTTAGCACACCGAGCTCGTTTAATTGAATCAATTAAGAGAAAAATTCTATTCGACACCGACGACATCGACGAAGACGAAGTCGTCGAGAGGCCGTCGAGAGAGAGAACGTGGAGAGGGGGGGGGGGGGGGGGGGAGAGGCTCGGACCTCTTCACATTTAACGCCGAGCCGAATTTAAATCGTCGGGATGAGAGCTACTGGGGCTGGGATCGCGCTGGTAACGCGAACGGACGCGAGGCGATGCGATAGAACGTCACGAGGTCGTTTAGCGCCAGAAATAGTTTCGAAGCTCCTTATTTTCTCTTAGTTCCTTCGCCGCGGTCTTTTCTCTTCGTTCGGTTCGGGTTCGTTTCGTTCTTTCGCTCTCGTCCCTTGCCCTATTTTTTCGTTTTTTTTTCTTATTTATTTCATTCTATTTTTTGTTTATTATATTATTTTTTTCCCTCGTTCCGTCACTATCCCGCACGCTTCCGAGCGTAAAATCGTTGGGACCGAAACATTTCGCCGAAGGGTCGCGGACTCACGTTTCTTCGATAAGTGACGCTACGAGATCTCAAAAATCATTGCTCTATCTGCAAAATTTATGAACCAACTTATTTTATTTATTTTTATTCATTTTTATTTATTGCTTCCTCATAGAGGAAGCTTTGTTTTTATTTATTTTTATTTATTTATTTTTATTTATTTTTATTTATTTTTATTTATTTAATTTTATTGCCTCTCGTGTGTGTATGCTTATGTGAATTGCAGCGCCCCAGAGAAAAAAAAAGCTGAATCTACGATATCGCGTGACCGCCGGATTGAGATTAAAACGTTGAAAGACACTCGGAAAAAGCACCGCAAGCTTTGTCCACATAACGTCGAGCTAGCCATCTACCGTCTAATTAAATTTTCAAGGTCGCAACAACTCGCGTTGCCGCGTTGACCAATAGGTCGGACGAAAATAAATTATTCAAGGATAAATAAATTGTAATACGAGATTCGTCCCTCGGCGACGTCGGTGACGACGCGAAGAATTTTCATAAATTTTCGACTTTGTTCGTCGAACGAGAAAAAAAAAAATCTTGCTGAACTTTCATCGGTAATGATTTCTTCAATGCGAATTTTCGGTGATAGTAAATGAACCTTGGCTTGAACATGATGATGTGGGATTTTTGTTGATGAGGTTTTTGTTTTTATGAGGATTTTAGTCGATGGTGAAAAATTTCGTTACCGACCTGAAGCTCCTCCTTGCACTGACGTTCCTCTTCCAGGCTCATCCGCTTCTCGTGTTTCTTGTAGTAACGCCTCTTGGCCGCTTGCAGGTTGAACCACGTGTACGAGAAAGACTTTACGAATGGTAGGAGGGCCTCAATGAACGGGTGGAACTCATCCTGAAACACGCGTAAGATCGACAAAAATTTATAATATTCGTCAAAGATCCGAATGTATGAAAAACCTGAAATTATTGTATTGTATATTTTTTTCAATTATCAATCTGTATATTCCATTCAACGTCAATCAATTATGACAATCAGGCCAAAAGATAATGCGAACGAAGTTTGCTTCGATAAAAATGAAAATTATATGCGTATTCAATGCCACCCCGATGAGCTTGCGTGATATTCGAAGCTTCCACAGTTTCTTTTTAAATTCTTCGCTCGTTCCGGCAATATTAAGCTTCCGAAATTAGGTTGCAATCGTCTTAAGGCGTCGACTAAATAAAACTACTCTTAATTTATGATCGATAAATCCTATCGAAGCTTCTTGGACAATAGAGAAGCGATAAAAGTGCGTGTTATATATTTTTAGATTTTAAACCGTGTTGGGCCGTGTTCATATGTAAAATTTTATTCAATCTAGCCTTCCGACTAAACTTGCCAACCATATCGCGAAGAACATCGACGGAACCTTCTCACAAAAATAAATTGAATAACCTAAATAAATCAATTTATTCATAATTAGAATTTTTCAACATTGACGAAAGCTCAAGGTTCGAATTTGATCCAATCTCAGCCTCTCGACCAAACCCGCCGCGCACATCACCCAACAAAAAACATCAGCGAAAGCTCGTTTCCGCATCAACGAATTAACAAACGGAACAAATAACCAAGTATTAAAAATCGCAAAAATTAACAAAAGTATCTGTACCAAAAAAAAAAAAAAAACGTGGTGGTCACAGGATTGTATAATCCGTAGTGATTCGCAGATGCGCCAACGTCTGATCAACGCTGAGATGCATCGCCAGTGGCGTCTGGCATGTGCCCATAGTATAGCCCCGGCGAT
Organism: Sussaba pulchella; assembly: GCA_963971145.1. Taxonomy (NCBI): domain Eukaryota; kingdom Metazoa; phylum Arthropoda; class Insecta; order Hymenoptera; family Ichneumonidae; genus Sussaba; species Sussaba pulchella. Next base: position 13,225,691 of record OZ020168.1, read on the forward strand.
GCGGTAAGTAGCGGTTAGTGGTTGCGGTCTTCGTTGGTCAGACAAGCACGGGGACGAACGACGAGGGAAACCGCGTTCGCCTCGTGGTGTCCCGTGCGTAAGGAGAAACGGTTGTAACGTCGTTGGAAACCGTTACGGGGCGACGGATTAGTGGTTAGCGACGCAAGAGAGCCTCGATGATCGGACGGAAGACTTCGAGAATCCAACCGTCCCGCCGCAACGAAGGAAAACGAGGCAGCGGTTGCAGCCACGCGCTGCCGACGGTCCGACCGTACATCGAGCGTACTACTGGCGGGCCACCGGCCTGCCGGACACACGCGTCGCCGTAACGCTCGAGACGAGGCTGGGAACGTGGTTTAGCATCGACGAGTGGTCGAGATTGCCGTCGAGTCGGACGGATGTGATTAAAAATCAAGGAAGTTGACGTTTACAGAGAAAATTGGTCCATCGATGAGATATTTTAGCGCTAATTGACTGTGGTGCGAATTGATAGGGAAATAATTTGAGGTTGTATGGAATTGATCTGGAATCTGTTTCGATAATTTGAACCCCCTCTTGATGGTTGTCTAGCGTCGGCAAGTAGTCGAGGCTGCCGTCGAGGCGGACAGACGTGAATAAGAATCAAGGAAGTTGATATTTTACAGAGGAGAGTGGTAAATCGAGGAATGATATTAGGTATTGATTGCTATATCGACGATTGTCGTTGATTCATATAAATTGAATAATATAGCCTAAATAGTATAATAATAAATATAATATAATAATAATAATATATAATAATAATAATAATAATAATATTGAATAATATATCGGAAATAATACTTATTGATATGAGAATAAATTAAAGTTGTATGGAATCGATTTGGAATCTGGTTGAATAATTTGAATAATAATTCGAATAAAAATAAATTTGAGTTGTATGAAATTAATATGGAATCTTGCTTGTGTGACTGATCGATGATCTTTCAACAAATTATTCACGTTTATTTTTTAATAACGCGATAGATCCGACTTTGAATAATTATCTGTACAATCACTAAAAACAATATATGATTACGAAATGAAAAAGAAAAACTATAATTGTCAAAACTGCATATAGTAACAGCTCATGAAAATTCCTTTTCCGACAAAAAACTAACCCCTAACCAAAAATAAGACATTCACACTACCTAACACGTGAAGAGATCATTGGTTTAATTTTTTTTTTAAATAAAAGTTATGAAATACAATTGAACGAACCATCGAGTATTCGCAAGCACTGCGGCCGCTGTGGCACACTACCGTCTCTCTATCCCTGTGTTCGTCCGCCGGCTGTCAGAAGCACTGATTCTCGCAATATCCGTAACGCAGATCGCAACAGTACTCCTCCAGTACCTCCGGTACGCAGGTTGATCGTGGCCTCATCTGCTCAGCTTCCGCGTTCCCCAAACGACCACGTCCGAATCAAAACTCACCGCTAACCCTCGTTTTATTACAATTTATCCTTCAAAATATCTATTTATCAAACCTTCTTTACTTCCGTCACGCCTCTGCGAATATTTTGACACACGTTTTATCCTCCCTTCGTTCTTTATTCAATCGTTTCGTAATTTCTAATAATTTTCTTTTCGCTGTTTTCTTTTCAAAACGGCACTTCACAGAGTATCTCACGTGGCAACACTCGTCGCGAACTTTAATCCTTTCTCAACGGATTCCATCACGTCACCTGGAACGAACGTATCGTATTTTTAAAAAAAAATTTCTTCCGCTCGTTTCAACACCCGGAATAAATTCTCAACGAAAGACAAAACCGAAGTTTCACGGGATTATTTTTAATTTTTATTTTTTTTCAAATCTTTTTGTATTTATTTTTATTTTTTTTTTTCTTTTTAAACGTGGAACGAATACGACGACGAATCGAATCGGCACGAGAATGGAGCGTGGTCGAAAAGAACAAGCGCACACAGTGATAGAATGTTGGGTATCTCTATTTCGGCCCGCGGTGTTCTATTTTGATGAGTAGTGCAAAAGAGAATGGCGACAGAGTGACGCTCGAACGAGCGCAAACTCTTTTAACTATAGACCTGTATATCCCATCCCCACTTGCTTTTTTCCCAAACGACGCACGCGTTTCGTACACGTAAAGAAATAAAAATAAAAAATAAAAAAGCGACAAATACACTGACAACAATTGTCTTCAAAGCCTGGTACCGTACGTCGAAGCGATTGGTCGTCGTTCGCGTTACGAAACAATATCGACGGAACTTCTTGCGAGATCAGCTGGACGAAAAAAAATACCGAGCTATCAAATAAAAAAGCTCGGAACAAAGTTCAAGATAAAAAAATAGATACGAAGCTGTAGCGAATTACTCGTGAGCGGTGAGAGACGGTTTAACCACTTTGTCGACGTAAATACATCCAAATGGGACAGCCGAGAGCGAGAGGAACACGCGCGAGGGTTCGAAAAGACGAGAATCCGGCCGGGAAGACGATAAAAAAAAAAACGACAAAGTTGCTTCTATTCTTCCGTTTTATTCCCAAATTCGAATAATTTATTTAAAAAAATTATTTCGCCTTTTTCTTCGTTAATTTGTTTTTGTTTTCTTAATTTTTTTAAATAGAATATCAGTGACTCGAGGTTGTATCGCGTTGCAGTTGAATGCCGACGGTGACGACGGGCGCTGCTGTGGTGCGTCGAATTTGCGACGGGCGACGGAGGCGTTTAACGGAGAGACGGGGACGACGTCGGTCGTCGCGACGACACTGAGACGCCGGTGGAGGATCGAGAGCCGCGGTGCTGCGGTGGCTCATCTACGGAGAAAGAGAGAGAAAGAGAAGAGGAGAGAGAAGGAGAGAGAGAGAAAGATAGAGGGGGGGTGGAGAGGAGGGAGGTGCGCGCCGACGAGACGTAGGCACCGCCGCTGCGGCCAGGTACGGCACCCCAAACTCGGTTATTAATAGACAACCCCGCGAAAACCCGCGTGTCCCGCCTTAACTTCGCACATCTCTCTCGCTCTGCACGCGTGGCTCGTGAGAATCGTCGTTTCTCGACTGGAAAGCTCGTCGGTTAGTCGCTAGATTCCCTCGTCGCGGAAACACGAAAATCCGGCAATTAAAGGGGTTGAGAATTTTTTTTTGGGGTTGGTTTTGAATTTTTTGTAGTTTGCGGTCGGTTGTTGGGGAATTTTTGGAGGAACGGATGATTGAGATGGAAATGTTTGATATTTGATTGTGTGTGTGGGTGCGTTTTTTTGATTTTTTGGAATTTAGATGGAAATTAGACGTTTTTAGAGTGGATTGTGTGGTTGTTTTTGTCTTCTTTTATGTTTGAGACGGAGTCATCTATACGAGGAATGATTTTGATGTATCCGGGATTGAAGTGACACGAAAATCCGACGATTGGGGGGAAAACTCGATGTATATACATTTTTTATTGTGTAAATTAGTATCATTTGTCGGTAAATTTTGGGGGAACTGAAGATAGAAATCAGAATCTTAGATCTTTGTTTTTATTTTTCAAAGAGTTGTTCTAAATTTTAGGGGCAGGAAATAGTATGGGGAATGATTTTAAGATCTATTTCAATATCCTTGTAGAGAAAGATTTTTCTAAGTAACGATGGTGAAGATTCTAGAATCTTTAATTTCTTCTCAGCATTTCTACACCAAAAATTCCAAAATAAATATTCGGTATCACAATTATATGCCACTTATATTTCTATTCCTCATCAATAATTCAACTCCTAATCCCGGGGTTAACCAAAAATATCGAACAATAAATGTTAATCATCTTCCATCACCAATAAATTCCTCAGACTCAACACCAAAAAAAAAAAAAATACTACCTAACAATAACTCGTCCTCAAATTACAATAAACCAATCCCCCACGATACCATAAATCAAACAAAACTCCTCTTCAACCCGTTTCAAAAAACACACACCCAAATAAAACCCACAAATCTCGGTATCAAATCTGTTTCCCGATCGAGTGTCTAAAAACCATCGAATTCCCTAAACCGGTCAACGACCAGGACCGTCAAAGTTCACCAAAATCCTCGAGAGATCCGCCTAACTCAGCCCCTTAACGGCGTTTGGAATTTTTCGGGGTGTTTGCGCGACTGTCCCGCGTGGTCCATGCGCCTTGCGTCGTGCTATCGGTGCAACGGGATAAGCAAGAAGATCGAGAGAGCCCGGGGGGGGCAGTGGGAGGACAGCGAGGCCACACGGGGGGTCGTTGCGAGAGGGATGGAAAGGAGGGAAGAAGGGATGACGGAGGAACGGGTAGTTTGAGAGGATGGAAGAGGAAGAGAAGAGAAAGAGGCTGGGAGGCTGACTAGCTGGCTTGGAGAGATAGAACGAGGGAGATAGATGTGAAAGGGGTAGAAGGGAGGATAAAGAGGGAGGCGACCACGCGGCTGCCACTGCTGCTGCCACTGCCACTGCCGCTGCTGCTGCTACCGCTGCTGGTGGTGGTGGTGGCGGTGGTGGTGGTGCTGAGGGCGATCGATAGCCAAACTCCTCTACGTCTGGCGGGACGTAGACGCGGGTCGGGCATAGACACAGAGGGAAAGACGGAGATGGGATTCCTGTACGGTGATATAAACACGAGATACGAGAAAAAAAAAGAAAAATATATGAAACATAACGTAAAAAAAAAAGATAAAGAAAGATGAGAGTAGCGCGGAGATAGAGACGAGCAGTGGCAGCCAAAAAAATGTTTGCTCGAATCTCACTGTCGAGCTTAAAGCTCCGACGGAATTCTCTTCGCGTGCTCTCTGTGTCAAGATCATCGTCATTGTTGAGCAACGAGCGAAGAACGGTAATCCCCCGAACGAGGGGGAGTCAAGAATGTCGTGGCTTGAGTCAGGGGTACGTTTCGACCGTGTACCACTCGGCGGTATCATTTTTTTTTCCATTTTTTCTTCGAACTTTTCGTTGTTTTTTCGTTATTGGTTAATAGAGAAAGTTGAATTATTGCATTTAACGATTTTGCGATTGATAGACGGAAGTAAATATTGTTTTATTTGTTGACGAAAAAAATAGTAAATAGTAGTTTTATCTGCACAGCATCTTCATACAAATATAATAACTTTTATTCTAAAAGATACAACTAAATAAAAAATAATTTCTTAGTGTTTTAAAAATCTGGATAAAAGAGAAAGGTAAAAAATAGAGCAATATCAAGAATGATTATTTCAAATTATATTGGAATTGGACGTCTCAATGGATTCGATTCAACATCGAATCCACTTTGGAATTAGGAATCTGACCTTCATGGATTATTGGCGGATGCATCAATGCTTAGCACTAATGTCTAGGAGCTATCGAGCTCAACCCCTTCGAAACACGAATGTCACGTCGCAGACACCGAGACAGATATATACTTGTACATGTATGTGTATATGTGTGATGCCAGGAGTGTAAAGGGTCTTGCTAATGACCGGTTCTAATTTTGCAGAGGATGACGAGAGCCTGGAAGAAGCGACGGAGAAAAGCGCGAGGAAAAGAGGAAGATTCAGCCGAAGAGCTCGAAAGGACAATGAACCTGTCTGTAGGTTTAAAATTTTTTCTCGCTCTTTTTATTTCTGACTTTATTATTTACTCTGACATCAACTCTACTTTATATTTCCAACTCTAACTCTAACTCTAACTCTAACTCTACTTCATATTTCCAACTCTAACTCTAACTCTAACTCTAACTCTAACTCTAACTCTAACTCTAACTCTAACTCTAACTCTAACTCTAACTCTAACTCTAACTCTAACTCTAACTTTAACTCTAACTCTAACTCTGACTCTATCTATATACCTAATTCTATTTCCAACTCCAATTCGAACTTAATCTCTATTTTCAACTTCAACTCTCTCTCTCTAACACCATCTTCATTTCCAGCTCTAGTACAAACTTCAACTCCAACTTCACTTCTATTTCTAACTCTGACTCTAACTCCAACTTCAACTTTATATTTATTTCTGACTCTAACTTCGTTTTCATTTCTAGCTCCATTTATCACTTCAAAATCTAAACCTCAACCTCAATTCAACTCAAGCTCTGACTCTATCTTTCTCCGTCTTACCCAATCTCCCTCTGTCGACATACCCTCGCTCACTCTTTCGATCCGAATGACGAATGTCAAAGGACGATCTTTCAACAACCGTTGGGAAAGGAATTTGAGCGAAACGTTGAAAGAAAAAAAAAACACGTATAATCTACTTTGAGTATTTAACGACGCGACAACGACGACGAACGAGCCGTCAAATGGTCCGAGGTAAGCGCGAACTTCTCCCGCTCCGACGATCCGAGTTTTACGAACGATCGTCGAGCCTCATAATCACCCAACTCATCCACCTCCGTCCCCGTCTTCACCACGCCACGTCTTCTCGGGTCTTCGCTCCTTGCAACCAATAATCGTTGGGTAATCGGCAATTACCGTAATTACGGGATTACGGATTTTCCGCAGCTTCTCTCGAGAGCTTCGGAACTTTCGACAATCATGCGCTCGTAATTATTTGATCGATAAATTAAATCGTCATAACGACAAAAGTTTTCGAGACGTTTCGATGAGTCGAATATTTTATTGACGCAGTTTTTTCATCACGATTCTGAAGAGTCATCGATTATTTTATGTTTTATCATGTCGTACATTTTATTTAGAGACTTCGTGAGATTTTGAGTGTCGGAAAAAAACGGATTTATTGATCGTGGATTCGTGATTGATAATGTTGGATGCGACGGACGGATTATATGTTTTTTTTGAACCCAGCTTTTTACTTGTGTCAATAAATATAGTATCGTCCAGAATAAAAAGCTCCAGCAGCCTTGAAAGTTGCTTTTACGTACTTTTGGTCCATCTTTCACGAATCTTTCGCCACAAGGATTCTGATATTGATTGACAGACTTCCTCATAAAGACGAGTGTGAGAAAAAAGGACTACAAAAACAATTTAAAAAAAAACAGCCGCGAAAGTTTTTATTTTTTTGAGCTTTCGAGTCGTTCGATAAGAATTTAGTATGACAAGTATGCGAATTATTTTCATACGTCACTTTGTCATAATCATTATTACTTTTATAATAATAATGATAATGATAGTAATAATAATAATAATAATAATTATTATTATTATATCATAATATTAATAATAATAATTATTATTATTATATAATAATATTAATAATAATAATAATAAATATTATTATTATTATTATTATTCTTCAATAATGCGAAATATAAAATTGAGTCAGATCAGGGAAAATTTATTTCTCGTTTTGACGAATAAAAAATCGACATTCGCGAATCATTCGACGATCCCCGAATGATAATAATAATTCGTTGCTACGTGATTTAAAGTTGGACGAATCGTGAAAACATTTTCTCGTCTGTTAAGCCCAGAACCGAGGATTCGTGCAATGTACCGAAAAATCAGCTGACGAGTTTCGTCGAGCCGGCAATGAAAGGCAGAAGCTTTGGGGTTTCCGTTGGAGTGTTCGTGTGTTCGTGACTCCCTACGTAAGCTGTGTGCGCTCGTAAGCTCGCAAGCGTTCGCATCGCCCGCCCGATAGGGAATGACGAGAGAAGCACGCGCAACAATCGGACAGGTTTGCGTGACGGTTCGCTATAATTCCACGCTTTCGCGGGTGGATTCACACGCGGCACAGTCAGCCACGGATTTTACGCTACTACGTTATATAAATATCGTTGTAGCGAGTGCGAGCATAATAGCCGCATCGTTCGATTTTTTTTCTTCCTTTTTTTTTTGCTTGTTTGAAATTGTTTCTCCGATCTTCGTTTATCGATAAAAAATTGTACGATTAATTCTCGCGTGTTATACGTTCGATTATCACCTTAAATTTTCGTGTTTTATTTTCGCTTATTTCTCTGATATGTTTTTCTATTATATGTATACAAGTATATAACAAGATGAAATAAGTTTTCGCCTATTATATATTTGTTTATTGATTATGCATTCGATTTTGAGCTAAAATCGTTTTGAAACGAATAGGAATTTCGGTGGCGTTACAATTTGATTGAATAAGATTTGACACAAGGAATTTAGTGACCACGGTAATGATACAATGGTATCGATTCAAGATACATTTTTTTGTTGGTTTCGAAGATCGATTGTTCCATATTTTTATTCACGACCCCTTTTTATTCGTGTGCATTAAATTTTCGTTGAATCCATTGTAACTGCTTTCGATAAGTCTGATGTGTAACTATAATTCAAATAATGAATATACAATAATAATCAGAATAACAATAAATACAGAATAAATTTAAACTCAATTTGCATCGATAAATTTTATAAGAACTTTTTTTTTCTTTTTCTGCAATTCAATAAAAAACATCAATTTTTCTATCACTAATATCAAATTATCCAAACATCCCAACATACTATTATCCCATCATATCAAATTATCCATCCATTATTTATTATTAATTTGATTAAAAATAAAATGAAAGGGCTGTAAAAAAAATTGTTTTCGACCCTCTTAAACACCAATAATAGAACATTTTCATCACGCATAAATTTTACACACACACACACGCATATATACACACATACCTGTCCTACGGAAGGTGCCTGCAGGTAAGTCGAGACATCCGGTTCCACCATGCAGCTCCTCAGGGTATCCGGGATGAACATGAGTAGCTTGGACGACGGCGGTCCAGGCTGGAGCCGGCGGGCGCCGTGTCTCAGAAGGCCGGCGGCGGCGCCGTCGTTGGCCCTTTCCTGCTTGACCTCTCGCCTCGGTACTTAATTCACCTCCGGCCTTCCCCTCCTTCCGCCTCCCTCACCCTTTCGCCCCCCTCCCGCCCTCCTTAACGTCGTGATAACGCGTTTTCTTCCCGCCTCTTTCCGCCACCGACAATCGAGTCCGCGACCAAACGCACGAAATAAAAAAACTTCGCAAAAATAATAAAAATAAAATTCGAAAAAAATAAGAAAAACGTACAAAAAAATTTGAAATAAAATAACAAATAAGACTGATAATTTTTCTTCACTCGTGAATATACCCAAACCGTCTCTTTCCTTAAATCTCAGCTCCTAACGAGCCTCGTTACGACTCCGCGTCTTCGAAAAATCTTCGAAACGTCTCCGCGTTGTGAAAAAATTTACACCCTCGTCAACCCTTACACGAGACGAAAGCTCATACGCGACGTTTATCACAGTTTCCCGGATTTTACGGTAAAAACGAACGACGATTGTCACCGAATGTTTAACGTCGATCTCTCGTCGAGCTTTCAATCTTCGAAGATTATTATTTTTCGATAATTCTCTCGCGGCTTTATCGTCACTGTTTACGCTCGTGCTTTTTATAAGGCTAATGCTGCGACCGCTCTGAGAGCTTTTCTTCGTATTCACGATTTTTACGTGTCTGGATTCGTCGGCGCCGGTGCACCCGTCGTTCTCGTTGCAATTCTCGCACTCGTTGTTTTCGAATTCGCCGGTTGTACTCACGTTGTTTCGGTATTTTCCGTTGGGTGGTGGAACACCGCGCCCAGGCACGAGCATCCTAATCCAACGCGTGCCGCACTACTCGCTCGACTAGTCGACCGCAAGCTCAATCCCGTTTCTCCTCTTCCCTTTCTCTTCGCGATTTCTCTTTACTCTCTCGATACGCCGGATTTTCGACTTCTCATCTTTATCGTCTTGCCATATATTTCTATATCCATATACGCGTATCGAGCATTCATATATATATATATATACAAATATAATATTTATAGCTATAGATAATTTATCTATATTTTTTCGATTCTTCTTTTAATTTTTATATATTTTTTTTTTTTGTGCGTTTGCGGATCTTGACGAGAATGACGACGACGACGACGACGTGGTCGACGGCAGCGTTTGCCGCACACAACTTCTCCTGGATTTTTCCAACGTTTCTGTTCGCCGTGTTCCCGATCGGGAGACGCCAGCGACCGGACTACGCCGACTCGACCGAAACGCGTCAGCCGTTCAGCGCGCGTCGGCGTAAAGTCGAACGGCTCGGGCGCAAGCTCGACGAACTTCGCAAACACCGTGCCGAAAGTACCTACGTGCTTTTTTGTTAAGTACGCAACGTCACGTTGAGTTTTGTATAGCGCGAGCGGTTGATGCGAGGGGATTTTGTTGACGAGGGATTGCGATAAGCTTTGGTTGATTTTGAGGCTGTTTGGGTTTTTGGTTTGATGGTATTTTTTTTTCTCTCCCTTTCTCTCTGTTTCGTTCTCTTTTACGCTCTGTGGATGACTCTCTCAGTCTTGATCTTTCGTGCAGCTTCTTCCAACGCGCTGCGCGCTTTCGCACTCAGTGTGAATATTTTTTTCTGGTTTTTTATATTTCATTGTTGTTTTTGAATTTTTTTTTAATCTGAAGAACAAAAATTATTTTTTTTTACGTTTTGAGTGGAACTTTGCTGTTGGATTGAAATTTTTCAACGCCTCGCGATGTAAGGTTTTCTCTTTTTCTGCTGTGAGAATTGATGGAAGAGTGGTTTCGGATTAGGTGTCATAATTTTGTTTTTGTGAAAAAATTATTTGGGGAGATTTTTTCTTTTAGTGTTTGAGTGAATACAATAATTTGTTCTTTTCGAGTAATTATTGTAATTGATTCTGAATTGTAAATGCAGTCGTCAGATGTTTGGGTTTATAGATTTATTGGTTGGATAAAAGGAGGTTTTTTAAAAAAATTTATTATATTTTTCAATTACGATATTTGATCGAGAGGCACGAATGCGATTTTTTCGATTTTTTTTCTTGTACGTTGGAATTGAATGTAAATAGAACGAATTAGTTAAGAATGAAAATTCTATTTTCCTAGTAATCTACAATAAAATGTCTATTTTTTATTTTATCGAAATCATCAATCTTTTTCTAAAATTGATTTTTATTTTCTACATTCTTGCATTATAATTGCAAATCATTAAATAATGATTACTGAATACTAAAGATCATTGGAATGTTGCAAAAAAATTGGTTTCCCAACCCCAATAATCCTCGCAATCGCTGATAATTGATCTGAAAATTACGAACGCTTATAAAAAATTATCGTTTATACATCAACAATTGTTTTTCAATTACTTTCACACCCCAAAACAACGACAAAAGGTGACAAAACCAGCTCGGGTCGTGAAAAGTAATGGACGTCATATCGTTTATGGTGCAGCAACGATTCGTGGGTAATAAAAGCGAATTACCAAAAGCTTTTGTATGATATTCCTCGCTCGTATGAAGTTGCGTCGCAGTCGTGAGTACAGAACTCTGTTGATATCAGTTCTGTACAGTCGCGAACGAACGACGCCAGTTCTGAATTTCATACGCGATATGTAGATTTTTCGACTGTAGGTTTTGAAAGTTCAATTGAGTACTGCATATCGTACAAGTTACACACGACTAACAAAATCCCAGAGAATACATATATTTATCTCTTTCCAGAGTTTCCTTACTCCGAAAGCTTGCGAAACCGACTCTCACGTGTGGTACAGAGCAAAGAAAACATTAATTTAAAAAACAAGACCAAAAAAAAAAAAAAATAATTCACAATCTACGATTAAAATAAAAAATAAAAAGTCTAATCGATCGTTCAATTTGTATTCGAGAAATTAATCTTCACTCTTCCGAATCACCATTTTTTATTCAAAACTCACGAATCAAATGATCTAAAAATGTATATCCTCGTTATTGATCGATCAATTACACCAATAGTTCATTAATTAATCAAATCATCGACGAAAATAAAAACTAACCAATTAAAAAAACTCAATTAGTACAACCACAAACCAGACCATAAGAACATGTTTCAATTTTACGATAAAAAATCTACAATAAAAAATGAAAAAAAAAAAAAAAAAAAAAAAAAAAAAAAAAAAAAAAAAAAGAGTTCGATGAATCCCCGATTCCCATTCGAACGTTAATTCGTCCTCCGCTGAATCAGCTTCGCGGCTTAAATCCGAATGATAGACTTGCGGGCACTTTGCCTCTAATCGTCGCAGATTGGCAACCTCTAATCGCGCATCAAACTTTAAATCCGCGGCTTCGTCAACCCTCTATCTTCCCCCCTCGAGCGGTGAACACGAATGATAAAAGAGAAAAAAGAAGAAAAGAAGATGACGAAAAAAAAAAGAAGAAAAAAAACGCACGCACACACACACACACACACACACCGATCACGACGAAGTGCGCGCGAACGTGACGGATTCCACGGAGGGTCGTACGAATGATTCTCTCCTTCTCGCCCTCCCGCCCCCTGCCTTCCTCGCCCGTGCGACTCGCGAGCATTGTCGTGACGCGATTTAAGGAGAGCGAAGCCAGCGTTTGCATAGGTAAGAAGCGCACGCACCGAGAAAAACGGACTTTGCGAGCGTAGATTTTTTTTTATTTTTTTATTTTTTTTTTACAATTGGTTTGTATTTTTTTTTATTTTTTTTTCAAGGCGATTTGTTCGTGCGAGCCTATCGCGAGGATTCTCTTCGAGCAGACGTACATCAACTGCGCCCTGCGCCATCGAGAGTCCGAGTACGTTTTCACGTTGCTCTGTGCTCTGCATACGCGATTGTAAATCGTTGCACTGTACGGTCGTATCGCGGACTTGGCATTTGCCCGACGAAAGAAAAATAAAACGAAACGAAGAGAAATAAAGAAAACGAAAATTAAATGCGAAGAAAAAATAAAAATAAACAGAAGGAAACGAAGAGATTCCGCGGGAATGGAAATTACTTTGGGATCGGGGAGATCATGACTAACTTCGTAATCAGGGAATTAACGGTTGTACGCGTTTTGGTTCGGTCAAGGGGAAAATTGGGATTCTCGTATCGAAGGAAAATTCTTCGACGCGTTTTGTTGGTTATCGCGCGTGAATTTGACGAACGAGTTGCAATGATAAAAGAAATTGTTGTTGTTTTTTTTTAAAGATCGATGGGATGAAATATTTTTCGGCTCTGTAATGCGAGTAGACAATTGTTTGTGGGGAAATGTGAGTCGTGCGAAAAATGAAGAATCGTTGAAAGAATTTGGAATCGGTTGTATTATAAATTATTGGTGGAATATTGAATGAAAGCTTCGAATGGATTTTGTCGATGGTCGATCGATCTTTATTATAAATATAAGATGGTGGAATAAAGGGCAATTGTGTAGTATAGTACAACGTATACTCGATACAAATCACGATGTAGACCACGGAGCACCTTAACGTAAAAATCGACGTCTATCTTTCTCTTCGTTCTCTCTTTCTCTCTCTCTCTTTCTCCCTCTCTCTCTCTATATATATAATAGTACAGTATAATATTATTTGTAATTACACAACAGTCACAACCGCCATATTTTCATTGCGTGTTCTTGTTTTCCTTCATTTTTCCATTCTATTTTATTCATTTTTTTAAATTATGGGCTACTTGGCAGTCATTGAGAAAATCATTATAATAATACGACAGAGATGGACGTTATCGATCACCAAAAAAAAAAAAAAAATCACGGTCTCACAGACCAATCTCTCAGAGTGAAGATTATTTTTCTAAATTAAAATTTTTAATACATATAAAATAAAGAAAAAAAATAATTGACGAGTTATTGAAATGCATCGTGTGACAACTCTCACGAGTTGCGTATCACGTACGTAATATCGATAAGTTTATGACGATTTTATTGTAATCGAGGTGGAAAAAAAAAAAAATAAACGTGAACAAAAAAAAATTAATTAAAATTGTGACGAATGATATAAAGCGTTGGGTGGTTGTGTTATTTAAAAATTGTTGGGACATCGTTATACGGTCTTTACCCTTAGCGTTTCAACGGTAAACAAAAATTTACGTCGAAAGTACGTAGCGCCTCGGGGCAGCTTTTAAAATTGCATTTTTTTCCCCCATAAATTATTAATTCAATTCTAAAACAGATGTTTATTTTATTACGTTTTTTTTTTTTTTTTTAAATTCTTTTCTTCGCAAGCGCACCGACTTATCGCTCACTGTTACGACTGACTTTGCGACACGCAGATTCGTCTCGCGTTGAGGAATTTACCTCGTCGCTCGAGCAAAGGTCCAATTTACTTCGGCTTAATTATAGTTTCATTAGTTTTTTGAAAATTCGGGAAAAAGGGCGAAAGGACCGAAGGGCTTACGAGCCTGGGGAGCGTGACGATGACGTCTGGCTGAGGATATCCGCAGTGAGCCTCCACACGGCGGTGCCATCCTTCGTCGAAGCCCTTTTTGTTTTGTTTTGTTTAGTTTATCGTGTGATATCGCTATCTAATGTTTGTAAATTCGTACAATTGCTGAGCCGTCTAAAACTGTAACGAGAAACAAAAAGGTCAGCGGGTTGGAAATAAGATAAAATTGATTGATTGATAAAAAATATTTGAATTCGTTGGAATAATTAATTAGTTGAATTGAAATTATGGATTATAAGTACTTAACTTTTCTTCTTATTTGGAAAGAATTGTTTAAATAGATTTTGAATTCTTCTTTTTGTTGTTAATCGAGTCATTTTGATGATAGTTGAACAATTGATTCATTTATTAATGAATGCATTATTGAGGTATTACTGGATGCATATTAAAAAATTGCCACAATTTTTGAAAATTTGAGGAATGATTGTTCTTGATAGAATAATACATAGATTATTGTAGAACCTTCCACCACATAATTTAGCAGTCATCAATTTATGAAACAAACACAGTTATTACTATTATTATGAAAAATCAAAGATCAAAATTCTTCAATGAATTTTGTATCCAATAAAAATTTTGCCGGGTGAATTGAAAGCATAATTAATGTGAAAAAAAAAACACAAATCAAAAAAACAAGACGCTCACCCTCTTCAGAAATTCTTCGGCGCAAATTCTAGCTCTGGCGTTCATGGAAAGTTTCATCTCGCTTATTTCCCTGTCGATTTCTTCCATAAAATGAATAACGAAATCCACTATTTTGTGCTTGTACATTTGTTCGGTATGAATATTGGTTATGAGAAAACTTATGTCGTAACCCTTCATCGGCACTCTTCTGAGAATCATAAAATTTTCGGCTCTCATCATCATGAATCTCGTGAATTTGTGACACAAAATTTTCTCGAGATCGTCGACTTGTTTGACGGCTATGCTTATTCTCATGCTGTTTATGCTGGATTCTATGAGAACTTTTTCCTTGTCGTTTCTGCTTATGACGACGGGCGTGAGAAGCAATTCTTTGCTCATTCTCACTTCGATCTCGGGTTTGTTGTGTTTCTCGATTATCTGAGACGAAAAATTTTCCAGACACAGAGCGGCGGTGAGCGTGTGTCTCACGGCTGTGAGATACGGCTTGAGTGTTCCGGACTGCGAGAACGTTGAAAATAATTAATATTTATATTTAATCGAATCGATTTATAGGTTTATTGGAGAAAAAGGATAATAAAATGACTGGGATAACGAACGTGATAAAGAGAACGTTAAGTGGCATACATAACCTTATTTGGAAATTGCCGGTTAGGCTCGTGACTCACCATTTTGAATATCGTTATACCGTAAAATGGTATTTTACGGTTATAGTGTCAGAAAATTCGATACAATTTTAAAATCGATTATATTGTTTTACGGATTGTTATCTTGTGCGGGTGAAAAATGACACATTACGTACAAAGTGTGTATCAAACGGGGCTGGGTTGGGTTTTTGGATTATTTTTTTCTCTTCTTTTTTCTCACTGTGGGAGTGGTTAGTTGGCGAAATCGCCGCAAGGGGCGTATATCCATGACGTCATGAGGGAGCGTTGACATATAGATATGGACTGATAAGGGCGGCGATAATGAGTGAAATCGGAATAAAAAAAGGGAGAGAGAAGAGATTAGGATGGTTCTGGATCTTTCTCAGTTGCGATTGAAGCTGATTGGTCGAAATCATCGAAGTGTGGATAATTTCGGCCAATCGGTTTTGAGTGCGAGCAAGACAGGCTCAGAACCATTGTAGACTGATTTATCTCTATTGCAATTTCACTTTTTCTCGCAGTATTATTGGTTAACTAGAATTTCAATACAGGAGCTTTTATTAGAGATGAGATGATTGATTGAAATCACAGATTAAGTAATCTTTTAGTCATGTGTTTTAAATGATAAGAAAAAATAAGAAAATGCATGGATGATAATCAAAATTAGTCGTAAGCTACACAGTTGAATAAAAATTCATCATAATCACTTATCATGAATGAAATATTTCGTTATTGGTTGAAGGAACATTTTTTTAGAAGCTTCACATATGAAATTTTTCTCTTCTCTTCAATTCAGATCGAAGAGGGTTGAATTTCAAAAAAGCATGCAAATATTCGTAGATAAAACTAATTCAATAATTAATTAGGATTGTGAACCATCGAATGAACAAATGTAAGATCAAATGAATCACATGTAAGAGATAAGTAATTGAGGGCAGGTTGTTGAATGCAGAATTTAAAACACAAAATCTTTGATTCATATTAGTTTAATAAATAAAACAATACTTAACTACGTACAAACTATGGTAAATGTCGTTCGATCAACGAGGAACAAAAAGTAAACATCGTCTAACAGCGTATAATCCTAAAACTACAGTCGGTATAAAGATAGAAGAATATTGTAAATATCACAATACATATCATTGTTGCTTGCACGCAAACGTGTAGAGTATTTTTTTTTTTTCTCATCAGACTTATGAACATCGCATCCCAATACGGTATAAATATATTGACCGGGCGATAATAATATTCCAATGATTTTGTCGAGAAATTCGTTGCTCAGAAAGAGGTTGGAGTAGAAAAAAATACATTCTAAATCTCTTGATTGGGTTCCACGCAATAATCGTAGATTGGAATTTCCGGCGGTTCCTCCTCGATGATGATACGAGGTCTGCAGCTTCGAGTCACCGCTACGATGCACAGAGTGACCGCGAAAGCCGCGGCGATGTGCCAAGTCAGGGCGAGAGCGATACGTTGCGGCGAAACGAATTCGGCTTGAAACATTCTGACCATATGAGCGATCCATCCTCCGTGGAGAAGAGTGGTGCAACTTCGCAGGAGCTTCATTTCCGGCCAGACTAGTTCCAGAGCTATGGCCATGGACGTCGTCCAAACTATGGAAGCCAAAATGCCGTTTATCATGGAACTGCCGTATTCGTTGGCCCACATGAACAAAAAACCTTCGACGAAGAAGCTCTGAGCGAGAGCCAGATTGACGAGGCCGCTGGTGACGTTGCGAGGAAAGTAAAAATTCAAAACGTCCACCAAGCCGGAAAACGCGAAGAACAGATAAATCGTAGCGTGAACGACTTTGGGAGCTACGATGCCGGAATATGGCAAACCGCCGGTCATGGTACCGGACAGACCTATAGCGGTGGCTATGAGCTTCAAACTTCCTTCGATGGGATGATTGTTCAACAATGTTTGACAATTTCTGTTCAATCTGTCCATCGCTCCAATTTTTTCATCGTCGCGACGTCTCGGATTGTTGACCCAAAATTTGGCATACTCGTAGCACCATTTTAGACCGAATACGTAAAATATACATCCGGTGAGGATGTAAGGAAGATTCGTTTCTACCGCGGACATGGCTAATCGATTTATTTCGCGTTTCAACGAAGTGAGGTTAGGTCGGTGGGATTCGAAGATTCGAAGATAATTCTTCGTACGTCGTTTGGCACAGCGTCGAATAAATTGATTTTGACTCGTTTTCTTATTCTATAAAATCACAGCACATGAATTTTGTCATGTTTGTTCTTAATAACTATTTTGATTACTTTATTTTACGTTAAAAAAAAAAAAAAAAGAAAAAACGTTAAGCCAGCATAGCTCGATTGCGGCTTTTGTTCTGATTTGATGGGAAGCGATGAGATGCTCGACCGCCACGAGTAGCGGATTATCGAAGCTCTACGAACCGGCATTCTCTCCGCATCTCACAGTTTATTGTTATCAGAAAATGAGTAATACCGGAAAATTCGAATAAAAAGAAAGAAGGAATCAAATTTTTAAGAATTATGAAGTAAATGATTCATCGTAATAAAAAGAAAAAAAAAAGAGTTTTTTCCATTATTTCTTCCATTCGTTGATATATGGATTAATTAAGATTACTGAATGATGGTAATCCAGAAATTGTCCTTACCAACAGTTTTCGTTACAACAAAGCGTTGGCATAGTCGTAATCTCCCTGGCGGAAAGTCTTTCTTCGTCCGCCATTACTGATCGAGTTTTACTAGGTCCCTGTTGTTTCTCAAGCGGTGCTCCCTGCTCGAGAAGCCGTTATGGGGACCTGTAAAACTCGGTCAGTAAGGACGGACTGAGGGAAATTGTCCTCGAAGAAGATTTTCCGTCAGGCAGAATTTCCGTCAGGGCAACCAGGATCATGCCCAAAAAGCTTCTACGTAGAAAAAGCTTGTCTTGTTACCATCTGCAAATCCATTTTGATAAGTCTTTGCACCCTTTCCGCTTCGCCGTTGCACCCTTTGTACTTAGTCCAAGGGATGGCGTGCGGAATCATTTCGCCAGCGCATTTAAATGCAACGATATAGAAACATTTCTAAAACGAGTGGACAATCAAATTCTTCACTCGATGCGAATAATTGAGGGACGCTGGAATAATTCGGAAAATGCAAACTCAAATTCGATTTGTTCGTTGATAAACGAAAAGTCGAAGAGGTCGTGGCTTGCCCCGGCTCGTGCCCTCGACGCCGCGGTGGCGTTACCGGCTCCCGGTGGATGATATCAGACCGAAGACCCCGGCTGATGTGGGGAGAACGCCCTTTCATGTACATCTCAATTATCGTTATGCAAATTGACTCAGTTTTGTGGTGCCTACGCTCGGGCTCCATCGACGAGCACGAGAGAAACCAAATCTCGTGGCGCGCTCTGCCTTCCGGCGACTCGTCGCGTATTTCAGCGTCCGATGAAATTTGATTTTTAGCAATTCCTTCGTAATTTATCATTAGAGAAATTTGTAAAAAAAAAAAAAATATATTGAAAAAACTGAAGCTTCTTGCAATGGTTACGCCTTCTGTGAAGATATTTTGATTTTATATCCAGACGAATGATTTTTGTGTGTATAAATTACTATAATTGTTATTAAATGTATAATTCGATGCATTAATAATATGACAATATTATTCAAAGCTTGGGATTGCCCGAATATGCCTGATTTTTTATCCAGCTGAATTATTATTATACCTTGTATCGAGGAAATCTATAAATTATTATAATTATTATAATTATTATACACACATTTCATAATGAATAATTGTTGAATAATTGATAATGAATAATTGTTGTTGTACATACAATTTTTGTATCGATTGATCATATATACAACAAGTATTATTATTATTATTATTATTATTGTTATTATTATTATTATTATTATTATTATTATTATTATTATTATTATTATTATTATTATTATTATTATTATTATTATTATTATTATTATTATTATTATTATTATTATTATTATCACTGTTAAAATTTTATATTTGTGACAAAATATTTAATATATAAAAACAAAATCGACTCACGCATCTGCCACCGAAAGATCCTCATTATTGTACCAAACGTTCCACCCTCATTCCAATCATCCCCTGTTTCCCCTCCCCTCCTTCCAATGCAGCATTATCATGCATTTTTCCTCCCCTCGAA
Organism: Sussaba pulchella; assembly: GCA_963971145.1. Lineage (NCBI taxonomy): Eukaryota > Metazoa > Arthropoda > Insecta > Hymenoptera > Ichneumonidae > Sussaba > Sussaba pulchella. Next base: position 13,245,265 of record OZ020168.1, read on the forward strand.
TGCTGATTCCTTTCGTAATTCTGATTGCCAAAATCCTGGAAGAAAAGAATATTGGGCTAAAAATCATACAAAAATTTGTACACAGCTACACGAAATTATGATGAAAAATGTTTATTCCATGCATCAAAGTTATGTTTGAGTTTACACGGAGATCGATCGAACGTTAAGGGGCAACGTCGTCATAATCGCGGGTCAGTCCCGAGTCGTACGAACGTCGTCGCTGACTGATGCACATGTACGGGCGTTCGTGTGCATGCTCCTGAGTATATTCATAGTATTATAGAGGAAACCCATCAATACACGGGCTAAGCCCATTCTGGTAGATGATCCGGATAATACAGTAGAAATCCCTACAATCGCCCAGCTACTTACATGACCACATAATAATACTCGTGAATCGCTCCTACTCTATACACGTAAATACACGAATACTATATAATAACGTAAATCGACATTTATGAGCTTACTACAAGCAAAACCTTTGTGCCCCGATGTTCGGAAAATATTGAAACCTCGTGTCAACGGAACAAGCGGGTTGTCGGGTATTGTAACGTCTGTCATCACGAGTATAAAATACGATTTTCGATGTGACTAATCGTCCCAGTGCCCTTATTTCCTGTCGCACTTGAGAAAAGAGAATTTATACAAAATTATTTTGTACCAAACGATTGTTTTTTTAGTGTTGTTTTTTTATAATTCAACGCCGAAAAAATTGGTAATAATTTCGTGTACAGATTATTTGCACCAAATAGCTCAAAGTGCGTTAGTTTAAATATTTTTCTCTCTTTCAACTCAACATCATAACACGCGACGTTGACACATCCAAGTACGACGTGGGTCAATCACGATATGGTACATTTTTCACTATTGCAGTTTCGAAGATAAAATCTTAAGGGTCTGAGCCACAATTCGTTTCATTCTGTTGAAACGCTCAAAAAATCGATGGGGATCGAAATTCCGACTGATCGAAGTTTTGACGGGTGAATAAGTGAAATAATAAAATAATCGGAAAATAAATATACCGAATCGTGATAACTCCGCGTGACAGTATCTCGACGGATCAAAATAATGTAATTTCCAAAGCATTTCAATTCGATTAATCAACCTGTCAAAATTTATATCCCCACCCCCAAAGACAATTATACACACATTTTTCTCGGTTAATTTTCTCCACATCCGAGTGTTCCTAAGGGGGTTGTAAATTCCCGAGCCATGAATGGCAACGTTTTTTCTTCATCTTCATTTGCGAAATCTCGCTGTCAACCCGACAACTATGGACTGGGAACGAGAAGAAAAAACGAACAACCAAAAAACAAAGATAAAAAAAAATAACAATCATGATAATAACAAGAAATAATAATAAAGAATGTGAGGTAGAGCGACGCTGACATCCGGCGTTCGCTGGTCCGTCTCGGCTCGGCTCGGTTTGTTTCTCTCTCGCTCGCAGGGGGTGCACAATTCCCATATATATACATATATACGCATAAATATATATATATATATTTCTCTGTAGGCTGCAGAAGCGGCGCGGAATTGCACCTTTAATCAAGATTTCTACCAATTTGCGAGCGCCGACGGCGCGAAGACAAAGCCCATTGTTGCCGTAACTGGTTGGGGCTTCAAGTGTTCCAACCCTATAGGGCCGAGTGAGCGCCAAGCACGGGATGGAAAGCGCGAGGGACGAAGAGAAAGAGCAAAACCCCCGATGCTCGTCTGTACCGGGTGTACTCGAAGAATCGTCCAACGAATGTACGAATCGAGTTCAACACGATGGGCCTGCGGGCCCTCGAACGTCTTCTCGCCCAGTGGGGTCACTCTGACACCCCGATCTGACCCACCCCCTCTATTTGTTTCATATCGAACCCATCGAAGCTTCAAAGAACTGTTTTTCTATTATATATTATCATTTATTATTATTGAATAATATAATAATTATACGATAATAATATATCGCAATATATATGAATTTGATACATGTTGGTATAATTTTATTATATTATTCTCGAGTAGAAGTCGAGATATGTTTTTGCCATATATTATTAGATGCGATTATAATACGATATATTAATAAAATAATACTATTTATTCGTTTATGCTTTATTTTTCTTATATAATAATTTATTTTCACTATTCTCAAACCAGAATAAAAATGTTTTTTTAATTCAATTTATGATATTAGATGATATGATTTATATAATTATATAAATATTGGAGGATATATTACTTACTAATTTATCACTTTATCATTAATTGATAATTCATATACTTATTTATTCATAGTTTATTTTTTTAATATAATTATGTAAATATTGGAGGATGTATTTATCTCACAAACCATAAATTATGGCTTCATATTATTATTCCCGGTGACGAAAGTAGTTTCCGAAACCACAAAACAAATTTCATTATTATTATGCGTGGATCAATAAAATCAATCATTAAAAACCAGACATTTTTTCGTCAAATTAAAATCTATATATCTCATGAAACGAGAGCCACAAGATATTCTTGTAGGGGTATATTATAGGCCGGTGCTCGTGGAATCCCACAATGACCGATGTTGGAAATTTTACACCCGTTATTGTTAAAACATACGTATGGACGTTCTCGCTAGGTCCGCCTGGCAAAGAGACGCGTAGACAGAGACGGCGAATCACGAGAGCAAAGCAGTACATGTAGCAGTACTCCCAGCGGTACATAGTGGTACATAGTAGTACGTAGCAGCAGCAGCAGCAGCAGCGGCAATAGCAGCAGCAGCAGCAGCGAGCTGACACTCGGTTGTACTTGCAGTACCAGAGAATCGTTCCCTCTCGTAAAATCATTCTACTCGTCGTCTCAACTGCGCCACGCGAGCCATGCTCAACCACCATTGGCTTCCGGCGTCGAACTTCGGTGAGCCATAGATCGAATAAGTGAGCCACGACATGTCGAAAATTCGAATATACAACAGCATCCGTAACTTCAGCGATACAGTCATAAATAAATCGTTAAGAACCGCTAATTCATTCATAGCCCCTTAATTGACAGAAATTTTCCATCGTCTGTGCTGTTGGGTGTACGGTGCCAATAACTGTATTTTTTTGGCAGGGACCATTACATTTTTTTGCTACGGGACACGCGTTAGATGTTTATATAGATATATACATCATATGAACACATGATGATATTATTTAGATCGAAAGAAAATATTGTAAGTATTAAACATATTAAGTTAACAATGCACGGACGGGTTGCCAAGCGGCTCGTTGGCAAGCAACGAGGAGACAACGTCACGGATTAACATGCAAAAGGGAAAAGAGGAGAGTCGGTCAGGGGAATCAGAAAAGTTCTGTTGTGGCAATTTTTATATACAGATCATCGTAATGCAATTTATTCAACTATTAATTAAGATTGAGTAAAAATGTACAGAAAACAAATTCGAGAACTAATTAGGTTTTTCCACCACTGAATGAGCAAAACCAAGAAATAAAATATTAAGAAGCCAGATCGTGGATTGCAATTATGCGAATCCTTTCTCAGCTTCGATTGATCCAAGTTCAATAAATAATCGTTCATCCAATCTTTCTTTGCTACGCGACACACGTTACATACATACCTAAATATTCATCTATATATAACTATCTATTATATATATAAATATATAAATCTATATCTATATCATGCGCCACACGTAAGCCCCGTCGACCCTCCCCATTCCGTGCTGCCCCCTCACGGTCCCACTCGCTTCCCCGTCAGTCCAACGAGGACCGGCTCGAAAGCTCTCGTAGTTCTGTTTGTGTTTGCTAATTGTGAATTGTCTACTTCTTGGCTCGACTGACGGTGAGCACGAGAACCCAGTCGGAGTTTCAGAAGGAGAAACCCCGTGTTACGTTCTTCCTCCTCTTATCCTTTTATTTTCATCACGAACGTGATGAACGAACATTGCGAATCGGTGGTAGTAAAGTCGCAACCCGCGAGGGAGCGCGCGTGACGCACGCGCACCCTTGCGACTGACTCCTGCACTTCATGGACCGTGCAATAAGATTTCTCGGCTGCGTGAGGTGGTAGCAGATAGAGAGATAGAGAGATAAAAATTGTCTCTTTATCTGTCTTTTTTCGCGTTGCACACGAAATGCTCGCAAAGAAAAAGCCCAAAGCTCCCCGCCGCTCTCCTTAACCCCCTTCCGACCCTTCGTCGTTGGCCCCGAGGGACCGGAAACCCTTTTCTCGTTCTGGCCGCACGCACGGTTCTCCGTTGGATTCGCTACTCCACTCTTTCTACTGCATTAACAGTACGCAGACTCTTGTCGGCGTTGATGCTGCTGCAGTTGCTGCCGCTGCGGGGGTTGACGGTCGTATAGTGCCGTTGCTGCCGCTGCGTGGTGCACGAGTCGAGAGACCCCGAGCCTTGGGCGAACGGGGCGCCCACGGGCCCCGCGCGAAACACTCGAGTTTACCTCACTAGTCACTGCTCACACACGAGTACCCGAGCCGCTAAGAGGCACCCGCGAGCCAAAGGGTACCAATTTTTTTTTTTTTACTTCTCTTTCTTTCTTTCTTTATTTTTCTTTTTTTTTTTTTAAGGGTTTCTGGAGCACCGCGTCGAGGCTGAAAAAGAAGCCATCGCCGCGAGGTGATTCGGAATATTCGAAGGCGGTTGGTCTTTTTGCAAATTAATTTCGGAGTTTTTTATGGAAGTAATAATGAGGATTATTTCGAAGAATAATTAAAGCCTTGCTTTTCGTTTTGTGTTTCAACGAATTTCAATGTGGTTTATTTGAAAAGTTTATTTTCTATGATTTAAATTGAGAAATAAAGTAAATAAATAATAGATAATGATTGATTTTTAAAAGTAAATTTTTTTGTTCTTTATCTATTACGTTATGTTGTTTTTATAAGATATAATATGATATTATTCATTATTATATTACGTACATATTCAATGATTGATTTTATTAGAAATGTAATTTTTTTCTGATTTATATACAACATTATTTTATCATTATAGATACTATTAAATTGTTTGTTATTATATTACATTATTTGTTATATTCATGCAATTCTTTTTGAATAAAATGTTGAATCGATCGTACGACGGGTTTCCGAACGATTTTATTTTCATTTGAAACACATGTACGAGCACAACCGTTTGACATATCGAAATCGCGCAACTAGTTCGTCGGTTTCGAGTGTTTTATTAAACACTGCATTGACGCCTGCCACATGGCGCAAATTCATTCAACGAAGGGAGAAAAAAGAAGGGGGGGAGACACGTGCCCCGACGCTAAACTTGTCGCTGGACAAACCGTTCGCTCATGTATCTCGAGTGGATAAGCAAACATCCTTTTAACGAGTCCTTCGACAACGCGGTCGTCCCTTGCGAACCGATAATAATCGCTGATCATGTAATACAAATCGTAACAAACACAAACACAATAAAAATCTTCGCCATTGATAAATTTTTCACGAATATCCAATCAAGTGACTCGAGCCAACCGGATATCCATGGTGACCATGGAGACATTATTTTTTATTTTCGAATCTTTGAAAAAGGTAAAGGCGATGATATACAATTTTTTTGGGTTGAAGATTTAGTTTAGAAGTAATTGATTGAGGGTGAATAAGATTTCGGGTAGAAGGGATTAAAAATGGTCGTTTTATTTCTTTAAACGAATTCTGGTGATTTTTTATGACGATTGATTCAATTGGCTTTGTTAGATTTTATTATTTACCATTTCTTGAATCAATTTGTATATCAATGAATTATTGTGACGGAAAAATTAATTGAAAAAATGAAATAAATAAAAATAATGACTGACGAAATTTGAATAAAATAAAAAATCAATTGCTGTCAAATAACCAAGATATTTTATTTTTAGAATAAAAAAGATTTTTCATATTTTATGTTGCATCCCAATTACAATGTAATATAATACAATACAACTGCTTGGGCTCCTCACCGAGATAGTAAATAAGTTTAGAAGAAGTAAGTAATTAGTATTAGTATTATTAACCAGTGTTTCACATAAAATTATCATATTATAAAATATAATGCATAAAAATCATCATATAATATTTTTTCTCCTAACAACAATCGAGCGAAGCCAAAATTAGTCTCTTCGCCACGAGACTTCCACCGTATTTAGTAATAATCGCGACCAGCGTCGGAGCATTAGCTCCGTTTTCCTTCGCCCCCTCCGGAAAGGTGCAAATGAACGCGAGCAGCGAACGGAGCACCCCGGCTCTCAAATTCTCGTTGTAGTATCACCAACAGCAGCAGCAGCAGCAGCAGCAGCAACGGTGCTAGTGTGGAGGAGTTTGCAAAGTCTTATGGACGTGTGGCAAAAGCCTCGGCTTAGTATATATAGATATACACATATATATACTAAGCAGTGTATAGCGCAGTACAAGCGACGAGAGTATACCAACTCATCTGCTCTTTCGTCGCTGCTATGGCAGGCCAATAGTGCAGCAACGCTCGTGCCACTGGCTTTGGTCGTACGTCTGATGCGTTTCTGTCTTTATCAGCCCAACAGACAGCAGCAGCAGCAGCAACAGCAGCAGCGACGGAGCTTTTTCGTATAGAATCGCATCGTCGTCTCCGTCGTCTCCGTCGTCGTTGTCGTCGTCGTCACGAATTTCCAGCCACCCCCCACCCCTCCCCCATTCCCCTCACCCTTCGCCACAACCCTCCCATGGAGTCTCCAAGCTCACGCAGGCCAACCACCCTTGTACGTTTCGCCTTTGCAGCAATCCCCGTCCGGATGGCTCGCGTAAACCCACGCGATTCGTCGAGCCACCGTGATCGAGGGTATCTCGCCCGGCGTCCCATTGGCCGAGGGTGAATCCATACCAGACATTCGTTCCTCGTTCCCCATTCGCTGCTCGCCCTACCCCTAAACCCACCCCTCTTTCGGTTAGCGATCCCTCTCGCGAAGGAATAAAAGAAAAATGATGAGAAAAAAAAAATCAACGTTCCTCGCTGCCGCGGTCGCTCGCACACCGGACCTCTCATGGACAAACCAACCTCATCCCACCCGCGAACCATATACCCCTCCGAGGCTTCGAGCTTCCATGCATTTCACCGCCGCCGCTACCTGAGATTCCTGGATTTTCTTTCTTTTTCGTTTTTTTTCTTTTACTTTTTGTCTTTTTTTTCTTTTTTTTTTTTCCTCCGTCAATTCTGAACTTCCCCTCGAGGGAAATAGGTGGGGGTGGAACGCGAATTTTTGTTTGCTTGCGTGTTTTATGTTGCTTTTTTGTTTTCTTTCGGATTTGTTTCGTTGCGCGGGTGGATATGAGATGTTGCGGAATGTGAGAGACGAGGCGATGGGCGCAGTCTCGCGGGAAGTAATCGGTGTTAATGATTAAGGCGGGTTGAGAGTTTGGAATGTATGGAATATGATTCGTTAGAATGATGTCATAATTCGGATGAATCGGAGAAATCATCAAGATGTTCGTTGCAATAATAATAATAATAATAATTATTATTTTATTATTATTATTGTTATTATTATTATTGTTGGTAATAGTGAGCTATATAATAAAAATATTCGGAAAATGACATATTCTACTGAGTTCAAACGATTCGTATTTCATTTACACAGAAATTGATTATTATTTTATTTAATTTTTCGTTTGCGGTAAAATTGTGTAAATTGACCTAAGATAATGACAGCCATAACATTACTCGAGAGATGTTTCTCGAATTTTTTTTTCACCCAATTGCAGCATTCCAATAATATAAATAATTAATGTTACACAATAATCCAATCGTTTCCAAGTCCATAAGCACCAGAAATCGAAATACACATCGAAAAATAAAAGTCCCAATAACACAAGTTCAATTAACATACTTCACAAGCACTCCGACTCTAACGACACTTCAATTCTCGTCCAATCAGTTCTCTAGTAAAAAAAAAAAAAATTACTAAAAAAAGAAAATCCTCAATCAACCAATTCTCCATCGAAGTTTGCACAGCAAGAAAACTCGAAAATTCAATAAAAATCAATGTTTGCTCCAATTTCCACCTTAAAAAAAAAATAGCCTATCCATCGAAATCAAACCTAACCAATTTCAGCACTCTACTGTACTAACTACGAGACCCTTCAATCCTGTCCCAGCAGTGGGACAGAAGATCCAAAAAGATCGTCGAGAATGAGACGGACCTACGACCACAATTATATCGCGAGGGGTGGGCGTCAATATATTTATATAAATGAAAATATATTATATATCTCGCATATATACATACACACATAAGCATAATATCTGTATATATACGTATATATAGAGGCTGGCGAGGTTCACTAAGAAAGGCTCCGCCCATCGCGGTCGTAGAATCGCGTAAGCGCCGCCTCGTTCGTGCAGCTCGCTCGTGATTATCGTCGCCGTTCTCTCGTGCAGCTCGCGCAGAGCACCACCACCGGCATAGAACCCACATCATCATCAGCAACAGCCGAAAACCCATAGCGCCGACGCTGCTGCTGCTGCTGCCGCTGCCGCCGCAGCCGCCGGGCAATAATCCGACGCTGCCACGACTGACAGTCGTGATAAAAAATTTTACCTCCACCCGCGCTTTTCAATCCGAATTGAAACAAAATTTATCCGACCATCGTCGGGGGATTTCGTCATCGAGTTTCAACGTGCGGCGACGATCGGGACGCGGAAAAGTGAATTTATCGACGATTTAAATATTTTTTTCCGTTGCGGCGACGAATTTTTTGGATAAAATGAGATATGTAAAAGATATGAGAAAATTGGAGGAAGTGAATAGTGATGAGTAAAATGGATTTGATGGGTAGATAAATGAATTGATCGACTGGTTGATTCGAGGGGAAATTATGGTTGATAAGGCGAGAGATCTGTGTTGCGGGGTTGGGAAAATGGAGCGACGATCGACGTCGCGCGACGTCGTCTGGTAGCGACGGAATCGATTTGGAAAAAAAACGTATATTTATTTTTCTCGGAGGTTTTTGGACTTTTGCGATGATTTCGGGGATCTCGTGAGAATCGTGATAACGGGTTTGACGAAAGTTAATAATATAAATGAATAAATAAAATGAAGATCCGGGATTTGTGAGAATGCCGGTGTGTCATCGAAGATCGTCGGTGAATTCGAGTACGTACTGATCTTTTCTCGAACGAACGTGTGATCTTATCCTATCGAAAGTGTCATCGGCTTTATCAGTGATTGTTGAAAAATAAGAAAACGAAGAAAGAAATACGGTAAAAATGAATTTTTAAAATCGTGGCTTCGAAGAATTGACGTTTAAAGTTTTGTGGACTGATTTTTGCGTTTGTTCGGAACTGCAATTTCGTCGTGCGGAGCTTGACGATAATGCCGAGGGCACGGAGTTGAGAATTTTAACAGCGTGAAGTAAGTATCGCTGCGTTTTATTAATGATTCAATCGATTATTCATTTATGCATCAAAGAAAGCAAATAAAATTGGTTTTTTTCTTTTTTTTAAATGAAATAATAAAGAGAAATTTAGTTAGCGTCACCTCAGTAGCGTTGATTAAATAAATAATAGGTAAATTTTTCATTAAGGCGCCACGAAAAGATTCGGTGTATCTGAAAATTTGGTTAGATTTACTTAGAACTCATGTTTTGAAAAATTGAGAGGAAAAATGGAGGAGAAAATATGAAATTTATTTTTTAAATTCTAGTGAATGAATATTATTATCATTTTTTAAACAGCCTGTATTAACGTGGGGGGGGGGGGGATATTTGTTGGTAGGCAGAAGTTAAATCGATTGGAAAATGGAGTAAAGTGGAATTTTCCATATGACGGTGGCGCGAGAGAAGGGACGATGAGGGGTTCTGATTTAATAGGATAAAATTGGCTTGGCACAATTAGCCAGATTTTATAAATGGATCTGTCGAATCGCTGGGGGATGCAACCCGTGATATCGCCGGCTGTGTTACTGCTGCTTTATATGTATATATAGGCTTCACTCGAGCTCTCATCTTCATCCCTTCGCGGGGGGCTCGAGCCCGCGTTTTAAATGGATTAAAACGCTCGCTCGTGACGTCGGAAAATGAGATAAAATAGCTCGCTCTTTTTTATCCTCATTTTTTTTTCGCTTCACGAAGAGACGCACGAGGCTGGTTTTCTTACAAAGTCCGATCTTCTTTTCTTTGATCACAGACGATAGCGAATTTTAGCCAATGTTTGGAGAATTTTTATTTTTATTTTTTAAAATTATTTATTGTGAATGAATTTAGTCGCGTTTTTCGTTGAATTTAATTCCTAAAAAATTATGTTTTTAAGATCAATGACAAGTTTAAGATGGAATTGTGGCCGCTTTCTGTTTTTCGAGCTTTGTTTAAATCTAAATCGAAGTTTGGAATATTATTTCGGAGTTTTTTGGGAATGTGAAGAATTAATGAGCCCTGAATATATTTCATTATCGTTGAATCTTATTTTGAGTGACAAAAAAATAATAAGGATATATATTTAGAGTATTAACCCTGTGTCATGAATTGTGAATCCTTCTCGGTATTTTTCTTCCGGCGGAAGTAGAGGTACAGTCCATAACCAATATGATTACGTTTTCCGTTCGACTCTGATAGCAACGCACAATTAATCCGTCATTCTTATTACAATACCATTTTTCCTTACCCCTAATTACAAAATAATAATAATTCTAAAATTCACGTCCACATTCTTCGTTCTCCAATTTTTCTTCCAATGCCAGCCCCCGCAATCCCCACAAATCCAATCTCCACAGCAGCACCCAAAACGACGCCATAAAAAAAAAAGTAAATCCCAATCGAAATTGTTCGAAACCAAAAAATACGCGACAATTAAAAAAAAAATATATAAACAAATGAACTTCCCTTGCGATGGATATCGGAGAAACGTTTCGGCGTTCGCCGTCGCGCGTTAGTTTAAGGGGCTCGTTCGGGTTGTTCAAACACCCGATGTACCTCAGCACAAGTACGGCCCAAGTGGGAACGCGAAAATTACCGAACAATTAGTGCTTGTCGTTGAGTTAATCTCGATGTTTTATAAACACAAAACACAAGGGCTCACAACCTAGCCCATGTGCACTTATACATATTTACACACACACATAAATACATGTATATACGTATATATGCAGACGGCAAGGGGCTTCGGTCTCTCATCTCGCCTCCATTATTTTAAAGATTCGAGTGCTCGGTCTCAAGTTCTCCCGCTTGTGCACAATATGCGTGTGCAACACGACCAAACCCATCGGCATTAACCCTCTCCCCTCAAAACACCAAACAAACTCTAACCCCGTTACGTGTCAAACTATACAAAATTCTCAAACGATAATACACACTCCGACCAAAATTCGTCCACTTCGAATCCTTACGAAAATAAAATTCAATAACGAAATAACAGTTGCCCGCAATTTTATTGCATCGTCGACGAACACAGAACGCTGTCGATCGTTCGTCCAACACGTCAAGAGCGGTGCAATTTGCATCGAACGTTAGTTCAATAGCTCAACGGTTTGGAGCTCAAAGTATGAATTAATCCGGAGCCAAATAAATAATGAAAATTCGGCGTACGAACTTTTTTTACTGCGACATATATTTTTTCGATCCCTAGATAATTATCGTGGAGAAAAACGGTTAAAATGCGACAGTGGTTATTCTGAATTTGACACGTTTTGATATCTTGGACTATTAAACCAGACTATTTAATTTAATGACTATCATAATGATAATAATAATATAAATAACCTAAATAATAATAATAATAATAATAGTTATTATTATTATTATATAAGATTATTAATGAATTATTAATGCAAATGATTTATCGCCAGCTTACTAATAATAAGAGGAACCTAGTAATCAATTTATAATTATAATAATAATAATATAATATGATAATTCGGTGGGCGACGATAATTATCAATAATTATTATCGATCTCCGAAGAAATAAATTACTCCTATTATCATTAATCATAATTATTTTTAATTATTCCTCTAATTATTTTCCAGAGAAATTACTATCATCAAATATATCAACATTACATTAACATTATATAACATTAAAAACTATTCAATGCCACTATCATTATTGTTTCTCATTTCATTTGGACTACGAAATTATAACAGAAATATATAAAACAAAACGAAACAAAAAATTCTGTATAAACTTTGATTCGACGTGGAAAGTACCGTACACGAGCGTCGCGGTAGCACGTGAGTGTAGCCAAACTGGCGAATGCATTGGATAGAATCATGGAGGAGGTTCGAGTGCTCGGCAGAAGTATGCTTACTATCGGGGCTCACGCTTATGGCAGCGTATAACGTATATCGGGCTGTGAGCTAAGGGCGCAAAAGGGGCGGCGAGGGACCCGGACCAAGCTCGAGAACGGGGTTCTCGTAGTGTTTCGCGCAGCGTTACGAAGAAAAAAAAAATAAGAAAAAAGGTTCCGCCGCTGCTCCTGCGGTTGCACAGCTCTGGGACTGCATCGGCAGTGGCCTCTACAATCATCCCCCTCCGTACCGGTCTCTTATACGGCAAAGTAGTGCAAACACTCTGGGCCACCGGGCCTACGCTTCGTCTACTTCTGTGTTATCCAGCCCTTCGCCACGTTGCCAATACTCGGCGTAGGCCAGTTACCGAGGCCATTAATATCACAATAAATAACCATTCTAGTGTTTATAAAACTGACTAAAATCGTCCATGGCTTCTATTGATTTTTTCGATCGATTTCTTTGATGGTTCTTGTTGTTCGATTGATCACTAGTTGAGTTCAGAAATGTGGGCTTCTTGAGAGAATCAGTTTTGGTCGATTTGGTGACATACTTATGAGATTTTTCAGAATTATTATTATTTTATTGGACTTCTGTTTTGATTAATATTGTGGCGGTGTATTGGTCGAACTCCGTCGTTCTGAATTATTTTCTATGCAATGTTTTGGTAATCTTTTATTTGGCAAACGTGGTTAATCTTTAGAATTAATAATCAATTAAAATTATTTTCACGTGATTATGATAATTCTTCGAAAATCAAATGAATTAATAGCGTGATAAAAATTTTTTCTGCGTCGAGATATCGATGATTTTTGTTTACACGCTGGCTTTTATTACTAAATTACAATAATTTGTCTTAATTATTCATCAGCATTGCAAAACCAGAAAAAGAATTCAAATTGTCAATTCATTCAAATTATTCATTATTATTGCAGAAATATGGACATTGTCGTTGTTACAGACTGACCAATCATAGTTATGTCTTCAAAAAGGTATTTCAAATACATTTTCATTGGACGAATGACCATTTTTGTCATAAACCACGTGATCGGACAATTAAGTAATCAGAATGAGTAGTAAAAATGTATAAACGCGATAGACGTGAAAATTTCATCTTAATGGTCATCGACCCTTCTACTTACCGCCTCTACGCTAATTAACGTAATCAGTAGATCATTTCTTCGGCAGTATTCCTTTCAAAATTTTCGTATGCATATTATTATTATTATCATCTCGAAATTTTTTGTTTCATCGATATCACAAAAATTCCGTATTTTCGTCGTGCGCGAGGCAGAATTCTTTTCGTTTTCTCATTGGTTATTCGTTTCGTCCAATCAAGTTGGGATCCTCAACTAGTTTTGTGCAGCTTGTGAGTCCACTATTTTTCCGATACTTCGTTATCGACGGTATATTTCTTTGATGAGTGCGAGCGAGGCGATAGGAAATATTTGAATATCGAGGTTTACGCGTTGACTCGAGCGTGAGCTCATCAGTTTCGTACTAATTACCGTAAGTATATTTTTGGGTTTCCAACGGTCAAATCGTCGACACGTGGAGCTTATCTTTTCGTTCTAACGTCTCAACTACGAAAAATATATTTTCACCTCAAGAACAAGTCAATGACTATTCATGACTTCAAAAATATTTTTTGTAGGAATTATATACGGGAAGGATTTGAGTTTCATAAAAAAAACGGATTGTTATCTCGTGCGAAATCCAACAACGATGTTTTTGTTTGTTCTTGCCCGGAAGGGTTTATGTGATTCCAAATTGATAGCTGTCTCGGAATACGAGACTGGGAGAAAATTAATAAATAAGGCATCTATCATGCCTCGCAGCAATTATCCTTAAGGGCCTAATAATACGAGAGATGGGGGGAGAACGAAAAAATCAATATTTAACGGAAAAGTATATAATTATAATAGAATATAATAGCTAATGTTATTTGATATCATGTTGTATAACCATTGTGATTATCGTGATAATTTTATATATTTCAATTATATTTATTATTAATATAATATTATATGTATATTCATAAACATATATACATAAACTGAGAATTTTGAAAAATAAACTCAATATTCAACCCAAATATATATAATTATATTTACTGTAAATTACAATATCGTATAAAATAATTATCATTCTCATTGCTACAATATTATATAATATATATCCACTCATCATTAGCATAATGTTACACAATACAATCATAGTTGTCACCTTCGTTACAAAATATACAGGGTGTCTCATTTTAATGTATAATTCAGGTTTCCATATTCCATATTTCGTACAAACATTCAACATTGGTGGTGTTTCAATATTCAATGCACGACCCAACCGCAACAGCGACACTCTTCAACTAACGACATCGCACCCCCCATCTCCCTCCCCATTTCCACCCCCTCCGCAACTCCTCAAAACCACCAAAGTTGCGAACCGCAATCGCTTCCTCTGTAAAAATCTAAAAATATGAACCTCGATTTACTGCAATACAATCACGTGAAACTCAGTACGGGGAGGAGTTCCAAAGGCGTTGCATTTATTACATGCGCTACTTGATTTCCCATCGAGCCCTGCAAGCCGACGTGCGCGAACCCGGATGGCCCGCTACCGGTCCGCTAACGTCGCAACAGCTGTCTCACGATTATTCCCCATAGAAATTCGAGGGACAAAGTTTGCAAAGGGCCCGGATTCTCGCTGTCAAAATCCTACGATCGCGAGATTTCGAATTGGAACAAGCCGTGTGTGTGCGCGCGTGCACGTGTGTGTGTGTGTGTGTGTAGCTCTACGTCCATGTCTGTACGCGTGTAAACGATTCGCCTGTTCGTCACGATCGAAACGACCGTAAACGAAGGATTTCGAAACCTTCGCTAATATTTGAGGAAGCCCCGGGGATCGCCCGAACTAGATTCAACATCGATATCGATTAAACACAAACGTTTTTTTATATTTAAAAAAATGTATTATTGTTTCTTGATATTTTTTTTTTGGTTTCCTATTTAAGAACATTTTTGTACGATTGAGGAAAAGTATATGGGTTTGCGATTACGATGATAGAGGATAATTGTACGACCGGAAGTGTTTGTAGGACGAGTCTTAAGGCGGAATTTGAGGGGAATTGAAACAATTCACGAGGTTTGCGATCGTTCGGAGTGCATTCGTTGGCTTTGGAACGGAGTCACTTGGCTGTTTGTGTGTGTTAGTGTGAGTGTGGGTGTTTGTAGGGCGTAGGTGGAGTTTCCGGATGGGGTTGGGAAGCTTCGGACGGCGCGGTACGAAGCGGAAAAGGGTCGAAGGTCCGCCGGGCGATGCGCGGGGTGTTTGTGGTATCTTCAAGCAGTTTGTTCGTGGTTCCCGCGGTGAGGTGAGAAATATACGAGCTCTCGTGTGTATACATTCACGAGAGGGCGCTCTGGAATGGGACGCGTCGGTGAGGAGGGATGGGGGGGTGGGAAGGGGTTAGTCGCTTCTCCGGTTTGCGTGCAAGCTCGCGTCCTCCGTGTGGTTACCCCTTCAGGTGCGAGGTGGCCTCAGGTCTTTAAACTTTTTTGATTTTTGTGCTTCTCGATCTTTTCTGTCTTATCGCTGGCCTGGGAAATTTTTATGTGCAACATTTTATTTTTTAACGTTGTTCGAGTAATTTATGAGTAGTGTATTTGAATTACGAAGGTAGAGAAATTGAATTTTAGTTGTATGGATTGAAATAAAAAATTATACATTTGCGAAGGTCGAGAAATTTTTGTGGCGTAGTATTTGAACTTTTGTGGCAATTTGGTGAGCAGATATTATTTTATAATTGTGGAAAATATAATATAATAATTTATTTGTACAGAGGAATAGGAAAGGAAGTTATTACTGAATATAATCATTACTGTTATTACTATTGTTATAAAAAATCATTATTTAAATATATTTTATTGACATTTTTTTTAATCTTCACCAGGCTAACGCGTTTGTCGAGCGTTTTAGGTTATTTATCAAAGAAACGTGGCTTAGGGGCAGAAGAAAAATATTTAAATTACGTGAAAGTTTATGACAAACAAATTGGTCGACGCAGGCTCTGGGAGGTTTCCCTCCACTGGGTTTGCAACCCCCGTACGACGATGTTGTACGGTTCGCGCCGTGCTCGCTCGGCTCTCATATCGTATATCTGTCGACAAATTACCCAACCGTTTCGAAACACCTCGGCTGCTAACAACTGCCGCTGCACTTCCACGATCCACCGAGCGTCACCGTACGACCGAGCTTGTGGGTCCCAAGAACCGAAAGCTCATGGTTGTAATATATATCCTTCTCTAGTATGTGTAGGAGGGTGTCGGACAAGTTGAGCCACGCTCCTAGATAAATTACATATGTGTACATATATATTGGATATGTATATGTTTTTAGATGTAGGTGCACTTATTAGCATCCAACGTCGTTGGCTGGAGGGTCGCTGCTTCGAGGGTTGACTTGGAATGGAATTAATGTAACTACTTCCTCCTACGGTTAATCAATCATTCACTCGTTTAGCATTTTTTTTTACAACCGAGTCTGTCTTACGACTCGATGGGTTTGAAGTCAAACCGTTGATTCCTGGTTTTTTCCTCGAGATCATTTGTTCAAGTTAATTTGATCAGGGGGCGACATACTTTTGGGCGCGCTGGAAACCGAGCAAATTCCGTAAATTATTGTAAAGGTTATAAAAAAATCTAAGCTGTCGATTACAAATTAAAATTGAAAAAAAAAGTTGGATAAAATACGAAAAATTGACTGAGTTACCATGGCTTAAAAAATAGTTTCTATATAGTAAATAAATAATAAATAAAAGGATTCTAAAAGATGATAAAAACAAGGAAAATTTTATATAATTCCGTAGGTCAAGTTAAAACCTCTGGTTACGATAAATTCGAGTCAACGAGTCGAGGGCGCGGGTAATAGAACGGAGTATTCGTCGGGATAGCGAGGTTCCCCGGTGCAAAAGGTGCGATATATCCGGTCGTAAGATCCGAGAGATAGAGACACGTTCGCGAGATCCCACATATATACATATAATAATATAAAACCGCGTGTATGTGTGGGGCGCAGGGGGAAGGGCTCGTCGAAATAGACTTGCGCGTTAAATTAAGAGGCCGAGACGCAGCCACACAATCCTACTTTACGGCAAATATATGCAAGAACAAGAGCCAAGGAGTAAGAAAAGCGTGGCGAGGTCGAGAGACAGAGTCAGAGACAAAGAGAAATAAGAAAAAAAAAACAAGTGAGAAAGAAAGAAAGAAAAATGGCTTCGAAAGAAAATAGAGCAGGTGCATATAACAACGAGGAGCGTAGCATCGCAAGATCAACATGTATATATATAGCGTGGCCGAGCTCACCCAAACGAGACTGCGATCGTAAAACATTTATTCACTTCCGGGATATCCTTCGCCAGGACCCCCGGGGTTAGGGGGCGGTCGAAAAAAAAATATATGCACTCACAAACAAAAATAAATAAAAAGAAGAAGAATGAATTCTGGCACGTGCCGAGGAGACTAATTTTAGTATTTTTTTTTCTTTTCCATCCGGACGGGTCGCGATCGCAATCGCTTGTCTTGGGACGTGCAGGTGACGGTTTTAACAATCTTTTTTGATTAATAACCGCGCGGTTAACGATATCTAATTCGCAAAATGTGCGAGGAGTGATGCATTGGTGATGTTGAATTGATTAATTGGTTTTTATTATTTATCGGACGTTGAGGGTGTGATAAAAATTATTGTAATTATATCGTTGTATTGTTATAATAACAAGTATTATAATAATAATGCATCCCCAGCGTTGATTGATTATTAGTTGACTCAACAATTAATAACAATTATGATAGAATATAATAAGCCGCCGAAGGATGTTCATTATAGATAATAATGATTGAGGTCTAGTTCAATAATTCATTAAGATTATTATTATTATTATTGTTATATTACTAATATAATATAATTAATAACAATAATGATAATTCTGATAAAATATAATAACCTGTCGGGGGATGTTGATTGTTAATAATAACGATTAATCCCCAGTTCAATAAATGATTGTGATTCTCATGATTATCATTATTATCATTGGGACAATATCTGCTCAACCTAAAATTAGCAATTATTTTTTTATACTGATAATATAATTAAATTACGCGTCGGAGAATTATAATTTTTATTAACAATTTATCATAATTATTATTACTCAGATAATATTTGCTACAATTAAAATTTGTACGATGGAAAAAATTGGAAAAAATATATTCTAAAAAAACACACACAGCCCGCATTTATTGCAATTATGACGGTGATGATCTTTCATCCGGAAAAGTGGCGTATACGATCATCGTATAAGCGTGTGAAACGGTGCGACTTCCGTTTTCGTTGGATAAATAAATATCCGTAATAACCCGAAGGAGTAGTCGCGTGCCACTGGCTCAGGGCTTACCGGGGTTAGGGTCGGAAGGCGTGGGCGCGTCGGTGGTGATCGTCAACGTTTAGCACACTTTTGTGTACCACAAGCTTGTGACCTGCTGTGTATATATATACATTATATTGCCGGTCATAATCGTACGACACACCTGCGTATTGGGGGTTGTAACGTGTCGTGCCCTTCGAGGGGGGGTGTTAAGCACGACGAAACGGTTTGACTCGCAGTGAGAAAAGGCAAAAGGAAGAGAAGAAAAAAGAAACAACCCGGTGGTTCGAACCGCTCGTGCGCGTTTGGTCACGCTATGAGAATTATGATGTATTGCCACGGTTGCCCTTTCACAGTCCACGGACAAACCGGGTGGGAGGGTTTCACTGCCGTGACTAATAAATCCGGGGGCATAAACGCCATTACTCGTGGCTCCCGACGACGTAAAAAGAAAAAGAAAAAAGAAAAAGTAAACGGAATGAAACGGAAGAGTGGATTTAGGCAGATGTATTGAGAGTAGATTGGGATGTTGATTGTTTCCGATTTTCGATGATTGATTGAGATTAAAAATTTGAAGATAAAGTGTTGAGTTGGATGCGTTCTATGACATTCGAATTTAAATTAGTATTGAGTCTTACTTTTCGTTGTGGCTGGAAAGGAACCGTCTTTTTTTCTCAAAATAACTCATTTTGGTGATCAATTCAACGTTTGGTTTGTGAAATATAAAATGGAAATGCATTTTGGCGCACAGACGGAAGTTATTTGGATCTGGCGGGTAGTTCTTGACCTCCCCCGCAGCCCTTATTATGGAGGCGACGATTGATTAATGTAAAGGCAGAACAAAAAAGAATACTAATTTATTTTCATTTTATTTTATTTTATTTTATTTTATTTTATTTTATTTTATTTTATTTTATTTTATTTTATTTTCATATGTGCACGATATCAATTGCCGCATACAGAATAATTGAGATTCGAACGTATCGTCCATCGTATAAAAATCCGAGGTGTTGCTAATTACTCGCCGCTGCGGAGCGACAACGTAAATCGCACACGCGACGCCCCGATCGCTAATTGCTCCGACCATAACGAACCCACCGCACTTTGTTTCGTACTTGTTTGTTTGTTTTATTCAAATTTGCTTTTTCGATTGTTTCATTTATTTTTTCACGCCGTTATATCTCTCAATTATTGTGATTAACCGAGCGTTATAAATTACGGCGGACACACGAGGTAAACACAAACTCGTCGGAATGTTTAATTTGTGGGGATGCGGTATTTCAGTATTATTTACAACGAGCCAATTACATACAGTGAAATATATATATGTGAATGAGGCATTCCTGCGAAACCCGGCCGCTTCGCTTAGAACAGTTAAGGAAAAAAATTTCCCCACGATTTTTTCACATTAATATACGTTGAAAATAAAGAGACGTATTTCAGGATTTTCTATTTTGAGCGCCTTTGATCGAGATACAGTGTAATGAAGTTTTTAAATTATTGACGATCCGTAGTAATTCAAAGCGATGTATCTCAACAACGGACGATGATAAATTGTAAAACCAAGAGCGAGAAAGAGAAAGAGAAAGAACAAGAAAAAGAAAGAGAGGTGGTTCATTTAGAATTCGAGATTTCGACCAACGAAAATTCCCGACCTTCTCCAGTCCC
This sequence comes from Sussaba pulchella, assembly GCA_963971145.1. Classification (NCBI taxonomy): domain Eukaryota; kingdom Metazoa; phylum Arthropoda; class Insecta; order Hymenoptera; family Ichneumonidae; genus Sussaba; species Sussaba pulchella. Next base: position 13,265,574 of record OZ020168.1, read on the forward strand.
CTAATTTTTAAAAATTCATTTTTCACATCTCATCATTAATTCACAAAAGCCGCAATCTTAGTAGTTTCTTTTTTTTTCTTTTTTTTCAATTCATTTTTTCGCATCCTAGCCCTGAGGGATAATCGTGAGTCTCCAAAGCTCACCGCAGCCGCAACGATCCGAATGTAATTGAGCGAAAGTCGGCGTCCCCGGGACCGGAAGTCCGCGCTTATTCAACGCGAAGCCTGCAGGCAGGCAGACGGGCGAACGAGAAAGCGCGAGGCGAGTACGGCGCAACGCCGCCAGAGGCCCTCGGCCGTGCGAGCATTCCGGCTGCTCGCAAATTTACGCAATAAATTGAATCGTAATGAATCAACGACGAACGGTTAATCGTGCTTCGTAAGCTCTAGTGGGCGATCTAACTCGGATAATAACGATTACAATGCTTCGATAGTGCGTACGCGTACCATGCTCGATGTTTCGAGCTATGTGGACGCAGCGCCCTCTAGCCTCAGACGGGAGAAATTGCAACGTAAGCCCGACAGGAGGCGCCATCGGCGAGGCGGCACTGTTGTGGCTGCGACTATATTATAAAATATTAACCTTAGTTGTGCAGAAAAAGGTTCAAATACCCGAAAAAAAATACAAACGCAATAAATCGAAGATAAAATAAATGATATGGATTAAAAAAATTAATAAATATAATTTTAATAATTCAAAAGAATAAATGAACGAATAAAATAAATTGAAGAATGAAATCAGTTCATTCGTTATTATGAATAAATAATAAATACCATAACCTATCGATTAATACATTTTATTTATTAAATCAGTAGCGATCAATCGCAATCGTGCATCCTCGACCGAGCGATCATCCCCAATTCGTACGATAACAACAATGACATTGCACAATAAGTACATATACGCGTACAAGGCTTTTCGGAATCGTCTGCTACAAGGTTTCACTATTTTAGGCGCTCACGAGTCACGGTAGCTTGTTTATAACCGCTTTTAACGAATATATTACCTTTTTCATTAGCCTTCTACGTGGACCCTTTATCTATGGTTACAGTAAATATATTTCGTGCTTATGTATTTATACGTATATACATTATATATGTGTGCATGTGTGTTTGTGTGTAGGTGGGGCATTGTATGGTTGGGCGAGGGATAAATAGGTACGTGGTGGAGTGGCCAAGTTGACTCGCTTGCGGTACGTACCGGATCGTTACCTGACTTACCCTGGTACGCCCACTCCACGGTTTCTCCTATACTCACTCCAAGACTAACGACGTTGGCTATCGCGAGGTCGTCCGATAAATATCAAGTTTTTCCGGCCTTCTCTCTCTCTCTCTCCCTCCCGAACCCTCTCGCTCGCTCGTACGGCAGAGCCACCAGTCTAGCCCCCCTTAATGCGTCGACCACTTTTCGTCCAATTAAGTATATTTCGTTTTTATGTCTCACCGCTTGAAATTGGAATGGAGAGTATCGAGTTAGCCTGGGAATATTAGAGCAAAGGTGGGCGGAGGAGGAGAAGGGGGGGGGGCGAAACCCGGAAGTTCAGTCGTGAGAGCCTTGGTTGTTTGGAAGGTGGAAGGAAGATCGTAGATTTTGGCCATCTTGAAATTTTGATTCGTTGATTTATTTTCAATCTCAATTCTATTTTGATTTTGGTTTCGATCTCTTGTTGGTTCAATTTCGGGTTTTGATTTGAACGATTCTAGAATTTTTATTGAGTCAATTTAATTTATTTTAAATTTCATTTGGATTTGATCGTTGGTTCTGTTGTGCTCTCGGTTGCATTTTTTATTTGGTTTTTGGCGATCCCAAAATGTCAATTCAGTTCGATAAATTAAGCTATCATTGCTATTTCAATTCGATTTGTGGTTCTATTTTCTTTTTAATTGTATTTCAGGCTTGAATTTTGGCTTAAACAAATTCTCACTCTCGTTCGGATAGAAAAATATCGTTGAAATAGTCCGAGCTCTGACAACTCTTCTATTGCATCCATTCATTATTATTATTCCCAACCATATTTTCCATAAATCACGCAGTCCCGATTTACGAGACAAAATGACCCGTGATCGCTCCGTGCGCAGCAATCCACGAAGAAGACAATGCAAATTATGGTACACAGATGACGAGCCAATGAGAATGAAACCCGCTCTTACCACCGTAGGGGCGGGGGAGGGCTAGCACCGCAGTCGAGGGATAAACAGGCCGTGAAATTACCTTTTAAATATTAGATTATGATTAAATGTGTACTTAGCTACTCGTAGCTGGACTAAATGGTGAGCCAGGAAGCGAGAGCACCCTCCAAACAGCACCACCACCACCATCACCACCAGCAGCAGCAGCAGCAACGTCGGTGGGGGTGGTGGTGAAACGACGACAACGAGCCCGAGCGCTCTCTCACGGTCGACGCGTCGTTCCGAGCTTTCGCACAAAGCCCTTCGCTATAACCGCACGACGATGCCAGAGGGACAAGAGCGGTAAGGCGAGCGATAACGGGATGTATGGAGCTTTCGTGGTGGATGGGGTTTTCACCCTACCACCCCCCCCCCCCCCCTTCTGCCCCCGCCCCCACGGCCGACGTTCCACCCCCGCCGCCGTACCTCGCCACGGGGAGCTTTCGCTGTGGCTCTTTCGTCGTCCTATCCAATGGCGAAAGCTCGCGATATCAATCACGTCCCTCAACATCAGATAAGATTGGCTGGCAGAGGCAACCCAGTCTGCTCGGAAAACTGGAGAGCATAATGCACCAAGAGGATACAAAGCGCAACGCATCTCCCATCGTGCTCTCCTGGCAACTCTAGCGAGCTTTAGCTTTACAAAACAGCAAATAAATAGGCATATATGTGTAGAGCGAATCGCAGCGTTTCGCCTGCCTGAAACCCTTCTATCCACGGATGTGGTCGAGGAAAAGATCTCGAGTGTCCGACCGGAACAATATTGGTTATTATTTCATACGGTTTGGCCTCGTTAATGCGTATTTAACCAATGTCGGATAACAACATTGGACAAAATAATATTCTACAAAATAATTAATTAAATAACGTAAAATAATCATGCAATTGAAACAACGAAAAAAAGTTATCCAATCAAGGTTAAAAAATAACCAGAATTTAATATTATTAACAAACCTATAAATATTTAGTTTTCCTCCAATTAACTTAAAAAATCATAATCGTTCACCTCGTTAATTATGTTATTGTTGATATTGACAATTTCAGATGTATTCCCAATAATGCGTAAAACTCGGGTTGGATTTGTCGACTCCATTGTTGTGGCGGGATTTGGGTACCGAAAATTTGTATGTTTGTGGGTGTATTATTGGATCGTCGAGTGTTATATATACACCGCATAGGACGGTAAGATAGGTATTATGGTTACAGCAGTAGCAGCAGCGGCAGCGGCAGCAGCAGGTACTTAAACCGAAACGGTCGTAAAGGTGCGGAACTGACAGGGGCAGGTGGTTGTATCCGGCCGGTGTCTTCGTAGGTACATACCAAACCTGTATATATATATACATATATAAACGGTGTGATATATCCGAGCTGACCGCATCGGGCGTACAAGATCGCTGCACCCGCACAGAAGTGTATAATTTATGTATGAAAATGTATTTGCACCGAGCGATACGTACGATGCCCACTGGGCAATGTCCACCCCCGCATCCGGTGTTATACCGCACAATTCTTTCCCCGCGTTTACATGCATAAAAATACACACACATACACACACACACATGATATATTCACAAAAGATACGAATATGGCACGCGATGACGAGGTGATATTTTAGGCAGGTAATTGTCGATCTTACATTAACTCAAAAACTCAATCACTCAAAATTAATTCAAAATTTACCTTTAATTTTTTTTTTTTTTTTTTAAACTCTTTTTGTCTATCGTCTTTGATTAATATCTCGAAATTATTTATAGATGCTACTAAATTAAATTTTGATAATTTTTGAAAACTTAAAAAATAAACATCAATAAAATTAAAAATAATAAAATAATAAGAGAAAATTACCAAATATGGCCCACGGAAATATTACAATCGAGGCTCTAAAATGGAAACTCGCAACTTTTTATTGTCAACTACATTAAATTTCGACCATCAAACCACATAATCGAATTTATCAATATTTCAAAAAAATGCCATCAATTGAAACAAATAAAATAAAGAATAGTTGAATAAAAATAAAAAATTCAATCTTCTTATTCAATTATATTATACTTTTTTTCGAAATCTCGATAATACGCGAGTTGATACTGTAGCGAATGCAGTTGTACTTTTCTTTCTGTTTCGCGCTTACGTTCCGCGCTCTGACGCTCGGTGCGAGCGCACATTGCTCATTTGACAAGATTGATATGCCAGCAACGCGATAACAGAAATAGATGACCGCTCGGGGTCTCGATTAATCATCGCGCTTTGCTCTCTTTCTTCATTTCCGCGCGCAGTGCAAAACGCCGAAAAAAAAACTGAAAAAAAATCATTGATCAAACAAAATAATTCGCTGAAGGTTTCAACAAAAAAAAATTTTGAAATAAAGAAATTAAGTAAACACATAGAAGGTTTTTCCAAATCAATTTGCAATTTCTTGAAATTTCTCATGAGATAAAATATAATGAAATATTTTATGTCTTATCGAGTGAGGTGTCTTTGAATACGTCATTTTTCTGCTCCTCAAATGCAATTTAAGATGTCCTAAGATTTTTTGAATTCAAGCCTTCAGTCACGAGATATTCGCTTTCAAAGTCGTCAACAGAGTGTCCACCCCCTCTAATTTCTAAACAATCAATTCCAAAAAATCGGAAAAAATCGCAGAATGTACCTTCTAATTAGTGCATTTAATCGAAATTATAACGAACACTGTGGCAAAAAATGTTCATGGAAAATTTAGAAACAACCCTTTTCCGTAATGAGTAAGAATGGCTACGCAACCCTATCATGCCCAACCCACCCTCAACCACTTATCTCCCTTTCCACTAATCTGCAAATCGTGACTTCTTCACTTCCCTCTCTTCCATAAACAACAATATTTCTCCCGTCCTCACACGCGCGAGCGACAAAAAAAAATTAACCTCAAAACAATTTAATTCTCAAAAAAACTGCTAACGAAGAGCATCGAAATGCGATTCGCGAATTAATTCGAAAGAAGAAAACCCCGAGAAAAATTGAAAAAAAACCCTTGGTAGGAGAGCGAGACTCTCGTGTTGCGATGGAAAATCAACCCCCGGGTTGGTCGTTGGTTTCGAGGGGTGCGCTCACCCACAATACAAGCAATAACACGGGCGCGTCGCCACCGTCGCTGCCGCGAGGATAGGCCGTCGTTTCTGCTTCCCCCATAAACGATTTGCCGCGTGATCGTCGTGCCGCTGCTCACGAGAACAACCCCCCCGACGATGGAAGAAGCACACGCAACCGCTTCTACCCCATTTCTCTCTCTCTCTCCCTCTTTCTCTCGTCCTCTCTCGGTCTTTCAGCCGTCCAGGAAGCTCCCTCGTCGTTGCTTCGAAACGAAACGTCCGCCTCGCTCGCCCCTCGTCTCTTACCTTAATCGACGAACGATGATTTGGTCTTAAATAAACTTCTCACCTACCACTCGAGCCTCGAGGATTACCGACCGTTGCTTTCGTCATCCCCCTCCCCCGCCCCCCCTCGAGCCTTCCCCGCCGACGTTCGACCCTCCGTTTCCTTCACGGATTATCCTATAAAATACTCGAGTGGTCACTTTGATTGAGTTTTCGGTGCTCCCTATTGCCCCCGTTGTGTTGCCTCCGAGATTGTGCGCGCTCGACGTCAATGTTCAATTCAATTCAATTTATCACCGAATCGGAAGAAGAAAAAACCGACGTCGTCGTGACGTAATATCGAGAGAGGATAATGATGTTTTTTTTTTTTTTTTGGTCTTCGTTTGATGGATTTATTGTAAGGAATACGTCGAAGCAAATGAATTCGAGGAATTAAAAATTGAATTGAGACGATGGTATAAACGAATTTAACGAAATAAATGATGATAATGAGAGAAAATAGATTTGCAAGGAAAATAAAAAATATGTAAATAAAAATATGGATAATACGAAATTGAGGATCATGAATCTTTGGAACAATATGCATCGGAATTATCGATAGAAAATGCAAGCCTGATGAAAATATCCCTACATTTTCTTCGTTATCAAAAAATTGTATTATTCAGAATAATCTTCAATCCGAAAACTCCCAAATACAACGACTTGCTCGCCCCAAAAAAATCGATTTTGCTCTTTCATATATGTCACAACGACAAAGAAATAAAAACCGTATTATCGACGAAAACGTTGTTGAACCGATGCGAGACGTGATTAAACGTGCGAGAGATTCGATCGTGATCCAGAGAGGGTGGAGACGATGGACGGTTATATTCTTCGGTGATCTCGGCTTTCTTAAGTCCTATCGTTGCCGGCGAGGCGGAAACGCTTGTAAGGTACTCCGAGTTTCCGGCCACGTGGCTGATTCACGGGGGAGTCTTGAGACCGATGCAAGGAGCATCTCGGGCGTCGTCTCAGCCGTCGCGTGGTCCAGATGATCCGAGAAGAATGAATAAAATTGGAACGAGAGACAAAAAGAGCGAGGGAGACCTATATATACCTATATATATATATACGTGTTCCGACTTATTTATTTATATATATGGTAGAAATATATTTTCTCTGTTATGTAGGTACATATATTCTATATGTATTATGTTATATATATATAGCAGAACATATATACTTAAACATAACAGAGAAAAAGAATAGCAGAAAAAATATATTTCTACGATATATGTAAATAAATAAGTCTAAACACGTGTATATATGAATGTATGGGTGTGTATAGCTGTGTATAGTCGAAAATTGTGCCAGGTACGATTGTTCGGTACATTGTCCATCAAAATGCCGTGCGTGGCACGCGCCCCGCGGAGAATGCGGCTTGCTCAGCTCGCCGAATGAAATTCACGAAGGGGCCAGCTGCCACCGCGGGGCACATATACGTGCAGTCGCGATCTCGGATATCGTCGGGGGCGGAGGAGGCGGTGAGCTCGGTCCCCTCACGGACGTCAACGCGTTTTCGACACCGGACCGCGTTTTATATCGTGTACGGTGAGATATTTCTCCGTGTATGTGCGTATGTGCGCATGTATGAAACATGTATATATACCGCCAGGGCCTTTTTATGTCGGGCATGCATTGGCCCCATTCAATGCGAGATACAACGGGAGCTCGCGGCTTGCGCGAATTTAGGGCAGGGGGAGGGGGACACATATGCGATCGTTTAGCTAACGAGTTTGCAGTTCAATTCTATACATTTAAGGCCGGAACTTCGTACCCGGTTTTATGATTCAGATGGTATCGGAGATGAAAATGAAATTGGAGATGAAGATGGAATCGATTTATCGGATTATTCAATGTAGGTATGAGGCATTACGTTCCAAATGAGAGATAAGGCAAGATCACCTTAGGTGAGATTTTGTAAATTTACAAAATCTACGAGAAATTACAAAAGATGAATCAGGCCGAGTCTCAAAGGCGGCACTCTTCATTTATTATTGCTTAGCCGGCTAACGAATCCAATGGATGTTAGTTTATTGATTTATATATTTATTTATTTATTTATTTACTAATTTATTTATTTACTTATTTATGTGTTCATTTATTTCTCGATTCATTCATTCCTCATTTTAATCGAAAATCGTCGATAAAAAATATCGAAATGGAAATAACGAAGACGCATGATGGCGTCGAGTATTTCGGGGTCGTGGTGATGGTTAATGCGCAATATCCCATTTAATATCGTATTGAAAAGGTGCGAAGGGAACGGTAGTCGAGGACGACGTGCGGTTCGCGGCAATGGAATAAAGACGCCGTTTGCCACGGGGCGGAGTTCCCTCCGTCTCGCTGCCCTGACTGCGACGACGTCGTCGTCGTCGTCTTCGACGACTTATCCGTGGTATGGCTGTTCGGAGACGCGCATTGAGCCGTCCGAGCCACTCGCGAAAGCTTCGCTGTATTTCGCTGTAGTCAATGCACGTCTGGAAAGAGAATCGAGGGAGAAAGACGGAAACACTTGCGAAGAGGGAGTAAAGAATGGGGTCCCTGGGGTCCAGGAGCCGGGGGCGGCAGATGCCAGCCAACGATGGACCAGTTTCTCTTCGCCCCCCCCCCCACCGACACTTTCAACCCTCCTCGCTCTTTATATACATAACGAGAAATCACGACTTATACCAACTACTTGGCTCCAGCTACGTCTTTACGCTCCCTCTCTCAGTCTTTTCTCTCTCTCTCTCTCTTTTTCTCTTCTTTTTCCATTTGTTCTTGTGATTTTCTCGATTCTCACAATGAAAACTCTTCGAAAAATAATAAAGATCCGGGAATACAACGATGGGAAAATATACTTTGCTGCGGAAGAATCTATTCTTACTGTCTCGCCCACCTCCTTTCGCCCCGAACGGGATCTGAGTGCGGCTAATAATTCCATTCCTTATTCTTCCACTCGATAGGCAAACATCTCGAGAGTTTTATGATAGCTTTTTTAGCTGAGGGTAAAAATGATTGATTTTTTCGGATTTTTTCTTTGCAGAGAGATTGGAAGAGGCTTGCGAATCATAGTCGATACATTTGTAACGAAGATTAGGTAGGATTTTATTGCAAATTTAGGGCTGCAACTATTTTGAAAATTGAGATAGTTGGAAGAATTAGTCAACGATAAGATTTGCTGGTGAATTTATGTTGCTATCGATAAAATGAAAAATAAAAATGTCACTATCTCCATTAGTAAATAGATATTTCTTATGGACCCGCATCGATAAATAAATTAGAACCGGAAAAAAATTTTCACGACCGTTTTTAAATTCATCCTCTTCCAACTCTAATAAGAATTGTTAACTAAACGACATCGTCATAATTATAACAATTGAAAATACATTCACAATAATATTGCGTTCTTATTTTCGAATAGAAGAATAATTCCGAACACCCAAAGACCTCCAAGACCCAAAATGACCCAAATAACTCAAATAATCAATAACACCAATAATAATGATTCAGCAATGAACGACCACGTACACATCATAATAATTAAAAATATATTTACAATAATTGTAAATTCTTCTTCCTAAATAAAACAATAATTCTGAACGACCGAAGACGTTCGACGAGACATCCCCGGCCCGACGGAAGGAAGTACGAGCCACCAAGAAGAGTGAAAAAAAAAAAACAACAGAAGACGAAGAAAGGTCCGAAGCCAGCCGGCGCGTGCCACTCGAGCAACAGCAGCTACCTACAAGCTCCTTATCCTCGGCAATTCATCTCCTTCGATGATTCTTGGCTGCGTACGAACCCCCTTACACGTACATAGTCATTCAATCGCGCCCGCCATCCCCTGCCTCCCCCTGCCCCCCGCGAAACAAAACGGCTATGCACACAGCGACGTAGAAATGTGCATGCGTCGAGAGAAAGAGAGAGAGAGATCGCGCGACGCGCAGCATCCCTCGGCATCACGTCGCAAAGGGCACACGCGAGTCGGTCCGACACGCCCGACGACGACGGTCGAAGTATATCGGATGATCGTAATGGCACGCGAGACTTCCGGTCGCGTCGGGCCACGCAGACTTTCAACAGGTATCGAATTTGCCGTGCCATTCTCGCGTTGCTTTCACATAAGAACGCGGAACGAGCCGAGAGCGCGCTGGAGCGCCCGGGAATCGGGGTCTCCCGAGGGTTGTGGTCTGAATGAAAGCGGAAGCCAGAGGGCGAGCCGTAGGGTGAGCGGACCGGCGGCGACGGGATCAGGAACAGCAGCGGCAACAGCAGCCGCCGCGGTGGCAGCAGCAGACGTCGCGGTGAACGACGTCGTCGCGAACACCGTGCAAACCCCTTTTGTTGGGCTTCTGGCGATTGTCTATAAATGAAAGCGTAGGCGTGGCCGTACGGGCGATAGTGGAGAAACCGATGCAGTTTGCGGCATTCCTTCGGAATCAAACGCTTTTTGGGTTGTCATTTCGAAAGGTCGCGAATGTTCATTTTGATCGTTCGTTCGAAAAATATTGGCGGATGGAGTATTTTTTATTTTTTTTAGAATTTTTGGAACGTCGGCATTAGAGAGAAATTATTATTTTTATTTAATATTATATTAATTTATATTAATTATTAATTGAAATAATAACACGCGCGCAATTAATAATAAAATGATTTTTATTGTAGTAATAACATTACGATCCTATAATAAATATATGACATAATATCATATATTATAATATTATTCTCAATAATAATAATAATAATGATAATAACGATTTCTAAAATTACCATAGTTGAAATTTAGAAATAATCGTGATATAATAGCAGGGCTAATAATTTACAAGAATAGAAAATAAAAATAATAAAAACAATTTTCGAAGAACTGAAGAAGTAAAATAATAACACTGGCTCACAATTACTAATAAAATAATTATTATTATATTAATGAAATTACTATCATATAATTAAAATAGAATCTTATATAATATATTATAATATAATATAATAATAATAATAACTATAGTTACCAAAATTGTCATTTAGAAATAAATATAATATACTTGCAGAATAAATAACTTACAAAAATCAAAAATAAAATTAATAGAAGCAATTTTCAAAGAACTGCAATACTAATCAAACAAGTATGACTTCAACAATTTTTCGATATTATTATATAGACCGTACCGCAATAAAATAGTGTAAAATCGAATAGAAAAATAATTATTTTCGTTAAAAAGAATTACTTTCAATCATTTATCTTTTACGAGGTTTGGGTTATGATATTTTCATGGATAAATTGAATCCACTGTGGAAAACAATGATGATGATAATGAACAGCGATATTAATGAAGGCAATTGTCGTAATGAGAAATAATGAACGTATGGTTCGAAACGAGATATATCTACGCGACAAGCGGGAGTATGCACGTGGATTGAACAATGGGTAACATCACCAGCAGCAGTGTACTGACGATTGTTTCTTTGTTTTTTCGACTTTTATATGGTCGACGTGATTATTGTTTCGAGGACGACTTGCAGCGAGAAATCCATGGCAGGGAGGTCTCGGGTTACCGGGCTGTACGGGGCATTGTGCCCTCGCGGCAAGGAACCGCAGCAATCGAAATACACCAAAAGTCGAAACGTGTGCAGTCTGTGTGTGTGCGATATTTGTTCGTTCACCAGACAGAGTGCACGTGCCTGCTCGTAACAGGCCGTTTGATGGATCTTTAAGGGTGCAAGCATGGCGGTGGGAATTGACGGTGGGAGGGCGGGGGGGGGGGGGGGGGGGGAGACGTTCTACGAAATAATGAAGAATATAAGATATAAGATATGTAAAAAAGTTGAAGAATTAGGATTTTGTAATTTTTTTTTAAGGCTCACAAAGCTATTATAAATGGTATATGGGGAAAAAATCAAACTGTACATTTGTTGGTACTTTTCAACTATAAGAAAAAAAATTGAAAATCTTTTTTTTTCTTGAGAACTTCCATTGTTTTTCTATGTTTCTAAAATTATGTCTTTGCACAAAGTCTGCACGATAACTCAGTCAAGTTTTAATATTATCAATTTTATTTAAAATTTTTATAATTATTTTCTCTACAGCCTGACAAGAGATTTTTACATTTTTTAGTTGGACAATTTCTTATAAACTATTGAAAACAATTTTTAATAATAATTTGTTTTGGCCAAATAATTTGTTTTTTCTCACTATTTTTCGGTTACACCAGATTTGCAAAAATGTCTGACCGTATAAAACCAGATTTGTGATAAAGTACGAACATTTATACGAAAATGGAAGCCTTCAGAAAACGGAAAATTCATTTTTCGAATCATTCTTTTATTTCATTTTTTCCCTCAATCTTCTATCGAATTTTTTTACTTTTCGTTTTCCGTTGCATAAAAACGATTCTCTCTTCTTGCTTTCCACCATAACCTCGCGAAGCTCATTACCATCTTCTTCAAAACTAAGGCAAAAATCAAACGACAAGCACGTTGCACGTTTTTTTCCCCGCCGAAAGAATAAAAAGAGCCATGGCATAGGTGTAGGGTTCCAAATGAGGGGGTTTCCCATGACCCCCCTTGTACTCGCATGTCTCGCGAGCTTTTATGAGAAGCAGCGCGCGTCGAGGGGCGATTTCCGGTTAAAAGGGCGAGTCCCGGACAGCTACGACAACCAACGGAGACCCCGAGAGCGAGAGAAAAAGAAGAGTGAAAAAGTGAAAGGAGACGCAAAAAAAAAAAAACAGTTGTGCGATGATAACGAGGCACCTCATACGGTGCCCCGTGACCGCCGCACTCGCTTCGTGTGAGCTTTTCGGTGCACTGGTAAATGGTGGTTCTTGCTCCCCGCAGCGGACTCCGCAGCTGTGAGCCCCCCCACGGAGACTCCAACGTTCTCCGACCAAAAGCCAAACGTGTATATTACGCTCCTTCAATCCGACTTTTACGTTTTATCATTGTTATCGTTGTTATTATTATTTTATAATTTCCGTTTGTTCTCGCCTACCGCACGCGCTTCGGACGTGCACGTCGCGAGCTTCGGTCGAACGTTCCACGAGTCAGTCGCTTCTTAACGATGATTTCATCAATATTTGAAGAATTAATTGATTCGTCAATTGAATATAAAAAAAAATTAAATAAGATTATACTGATTCGAACAATTAATCAAGACTTCACAGTCAGGTCTTTAGAATAAAATACATGACTTTTTATTTTCTCACCCAGTGAGCAACAATGTTACGAGGAATAAAATTAAAAAAGGGTGCAAAGTCGAACCTTGCACATTGCTGCCTCATAATTTAACACATTTGTCGAAGCTTTCCATTTGCCAAAAATAAAAATGAAAAAAATATATATAAATAAAAATAAATCCGATTGATATTTTCTTTGGTTAGTGAAGATGTTTGCGGGGGTGGATTTACGAGTGCCAGACCTTTTTTCTCGCGATTATTATGATTCGACCCTCGAGCGATTCGCGAATCGGCTTAAAAGCCATCCGTCCGAGGGACGGCGAGGGTAGTTTTGCGGTCGAGTTACAGCCAACGACTATTGCGCGGTGTTGTCGTACGTATAAGTATATATACGTGTCCGGAGTTAAAGAGGGTGGAAGGGCCAGAACCGCGGTGCGGAGGCGGGGGGCGGTATTGTGTCTCCTGTCATCCCCAGCCGAGCCTTAACTTAAAGCCCACGCCGAATGCTAATTATACGTCAACGGTTTCGCTCGCTCGCTCGTTCTCGGCTTGCAAGCCCGACAACTTTCGTTTTGCGACGAGGACGAGTGTCGCACCGATGGAACAATTGTCAGAACAGAACCACCCTCGCAGCAGCCTTCCCGATGGATTAGGCTCTATAAAACTAAACCCTTCTCTCATCGTCAGACCTTGTCTTCTGGATTTTAATAATTTCTTTGCGAAAATTTGCTAATCGTCGAGATTGTCACGTCGAATCCTTCGAAAAATATCCCCGACCTCCCCCAATACTTTTTTTTAACGTCGTTGACGTTTTGACACAATTGTGCAATTTCAAAAAAAATAAAAAGAGCACATAAATCTATTTTTCTTAAGAATGAAATCAATTATGCTCATAAAATGTACGAGTTAGAATTTAATGAGAGTTATTGAATTTTATTTTGATTAAAATAGGGTTGTGATTGATTAAACAATAATCCAAATGACTGCGTTGAGTGGACAACTTTACGAGAAATTCTGTGATATCATAACCGGAAGAAGAAAGAAAGTCATAAAATAAAAACATTTCAGAACAAAAATTATTCATTTTCATGCAATACCAATACCGAACCCGATTAAATTTGTTGTACCTTGCAATATAATTTGCTCGTTGGAATTTTTGCCCTCAGTTAAATTTTTCGAACACACGGTAGTGAGGTAGAGAGCAATCGCCGAAATAATGTTTTCCAGCCGTTAGGGGTTAACTGAACAACGATAGGAGAGTCGAGAAATCCTTCGCGTACGACCACAACGCTTGTACACAGTATATACATATAAAGTGTATATCTCGCAGTGTGTCTTCTTATCGCTCGGTGCACACTCAAAGTGGTTAGTACCCGTGCCGGTTGCTCTTCGTGCGGGGGCGAAGAGCGATTGTAGCCAGAAGTCATGAGCAAGGCACCTAGCCACCTGCGATTCTCTTTCGAAACCTCCTCCCGCCACTCTTACGTGCCCGATGGCAAATCGTACGGGCTCGTTCAAGAGGAAATGGCATAGTGATTGATGAACTGGTAGCACGCAAACACTTTCCACCATCGAGTTTACAATCGTTCCTTTCACGTTTATATATATATATATATATATATATATATATATATATATATATATATATTTATGTCTGTTTGTGTGTGTGTACGTGCGATATAAGGCGTTTTGCACCCTCTCTCGAAAACTACCCTTAAACCGCTTGAGTTTATAGTCCTCGGTATTCACTTGGCCATCCAATCGAAATACTCGGAATACTCGAGACCCGGAATCTGATGGTGAAATTTTTTTTGCACTGTTCCACGGTATGGCCGTGGTTCGCACGGTTATGGGATTATCTTACATTTTATTTTTTTTTCCTTGTCGATGTATTTTGATTGAATGGAAATGGAGCGACACGATCATTGTTGCATTGAATGCAATTAGGTTTGGTGGTCTTTAAAAATCAGGAAGATAGATTTAATAACCGCCTTAAGGGCGTCTTCTCGTGTAATCTTTGGTTGCCGAGCCTCGTTTGTCAAGAACGACCAAAAGTGGCACGGGAGAAATTCATCAAACAAAAATATCAGTGTCAAAGAATGAAGAATAATCGAAAACATTGAGACGAACTGTGTTTAAAAATCTTTTACGATTCTTCCAAAATTAATTCCTAAAAATAGGAATTAAAAACCAAGGCTTACACGAGAAGACACCCTAAATCTACTCTAAGTACATAATATTTGTTCATCGTCTTCGCTCCAACCAATAAAAATACACAAAAATGTTTCAATCTCAAAATCGATTCGCGAAAAAATGTCATCCCACGATTTATCCATCGTTTCGCAATTCTTTGATCGCCTCAACCATTTTTATTTTTATTCTCCAGCGTTCGCGGTGGGCTAACATCGATCCGAAATAAACGACGAGCTAAGACAGACAACCGGAAAGAGTATTGACATGGCAGTTAGTTGAATAATAGAATCGGTCGGTCGGTCTTCCGGAGATGAGAAAATTAAGAGGAACCGGGGGATGAGGAAAAAGGGTGGGGTCGGGGCCGATGGAACGACTCGAGAGGTAATTAACGGCTTGACAACGCGACGAGTAAATTTGCAAAGCCATTTCAAGTTTTCACGGGGTTTCTCTCATTCGGTCTTCTTCGAGTTTCTTTAAGTTGTTCGGAATTAAGGAATCCAAACCGTAATTTCTATGGCCCGACGCGACTGATGATATCCGGTTCGAGTGGGAAAACGGATGCTCCGATGGTTCAACGCGCGAGGTGTGTCTGATTGGGTTCGTTCAACCGTTCTTTAACTACATCGGTAAACTTTTCAACGTTTAAGGTAACAAAACGCGCGGATGTAGTGACGTGGTTGGAACTGAGTTATAGACGTAGATCAATTACCCAAGAACAGAAATAATAAGATTGTTGAAAAAAAAAACCATTTTTGATCCCGCCTTTCCCGGGTTGAAAAGTGTACTCGACTATTTTGATCGCCATATCGAGTGAGGTGTTTTTGAATAGACCTTCTAAAATGCAATACATAATATTCTCGGACCTGCTTATTTTTATCCTCCAATCGCAAGATATTTATTTTCAAAGTCATCATCAGAATGCCCCCCCCCCCCTTATACCTTAACTATCGATGCAAAAAATCTGATAAAATTGGACAAAGTAGCTTTTAATTAGTACAACTAATCAAAATTATAACAGGCACTGTAGCAAAAATAGTTTATGAAAAGTTTAGAAATAATTGTTTTTCAAAAGCAAGCAACTTGGTCATGGTGAAATATCTATTATTCCTTATCATAAAAATAACGCGTGAAACTGTATCATGTGCGAGCCGACCACGCTCATGACTAGAATCTTCAATATTCTCTGAAAATTAACTTCTTCGCAGAGAAACAACATTTTTCAAACCATCAATCCGATCTAAAAATAACTCGAATCTTGATTCAATCATCAAAAACATAAATGACCATAAAACCTTTCCGAAAAACAGCATATCACGTTCGTTTTCGTTCTACAAAAACTCCGGATCAACGTGTCATCAGCCATCCACAGACCCCCCCTCCTCATCAATGAGATAATACTTCAAAATAGTCATCCTTTCCCCCAAAATAAATCTCCCAAAAAAGTCTTCCAATCCCCGTTTGCCATCGCAGCGATTGTCACTTCACCGTCCTATAGCAAGCCTGTGGCGTTGGCTACAGCCGCGTGGGATCGTGTTTGACGTATCGGGATCGCGCCTATATCGAATAGAGTCGAATTAAGAAAGCAAAATGGTCCCTCGCCACGTTGCCCAACGCACAGTCCCCCGCGCGCCATGCTTTTTATCCGTGGGATTGAAATAAATTGGTGGGGAATTGGCGTCGAGCCGGGGAGAACAGAGAACGCAGAGGCAGAGAAGCACCATCAAGCGTGGGTTTGGTACCAGCAGGCGGCAAAGTTTAACGTTGGTAGCGCGAGGGGGAGCACGAGGCGGTGGAGATGATACACTGATTGCCTCGACCGCTCGTTAAGTACTCTCCGCTACATAACAATGTGACCCGCCCTCCCCTCTCGTCCCGCTGACCTTCCATTTTCATTTCCATCTCTCCGTCTCTCTCTCTTTTTTCTATCTGGATGTTCTTTTTTTTTTCGTTGTTTTTTATCGAGAGCGTGGCTGAAAAGGAAAAGAGAGAAAAATCATGGGCCAATCACGGTTCCGCTGTGTTCTCTCGATATCTATCACCTCCCCTTGGCCTCGTTTTGTCAGAAACTCTCGACCCCGGTCTCCCGGATCCATTTTCAATTCTCCGCGATCCACGGATAACTCCGGTGGCCATTGGCCAGGGGAATCACGACTATGGGGATTTTTTTTTTTCATTGATCGTAGGGTTGGGGGAAGAGAATGGAGTTACGAAATGATCGAAGATCATTGCTTTATCTCTGAGCGGTACAACTTTTCGAATCGAGAATTCAGCACTGAAACATTGTTTCCGTAATTTTGTTCTATAATTGTCTGATATGGACTTCATCTAAATTATTTGTAATAATTGCGGAAATGCAAAAATTTAAGCTGTTCCATCTTAATTATTCAAGTTATTGCTTCGAAAACGCATTTTGCCTACATCAGCGTCAAATAAACGTCCATCCCTGCAGATGACTCTCTTCTGCCACAAATATTTCACTCATAGATCAATAAAATCATCGTAAAACAGCTGCAACAAACCCAAACCACGTTTTCCAATGATTTTCGCACAACACAGTAGCAAAAAAAATCAATAAAAATATTAAAATACGAGCAACAAGCCCCGGGTTACCCTGTCGTTCAAAAAAAGACAATGTATGCTCACTTCGAGGGTCGCTGGAGGAGGGGTGGGCCATTTCCGCAACGTTCTAGGTGCCCCATGTAGAAAAGCAGCATCGGCAGTGAACCGATAAGGCCCAGCAGCCGTGCATAATCGCTCACCGCTGCTTTACTCCAGTACCCATTGTACCAAATATATAATGTATACACATATCCCACATTATACAGACATACATCCCATGTTCTTTCTTTGTCGGGCGCCGGCATTTCGTTGAACGGAGTTGCGCGCGCGCTCGTCCTCGCGCGAGATCAAGAACGCGAGCAATGGCGCGCACTCATCGCGGGAAGCACAGCACGTTCCGTGCGCGTCCCGTCGACGCTTTATTGCCAGGGTCACGACGGATTTAGGGGCGGTTACGGGGTGGCGAACGTCGAGGTCGAGCGTGCGCTCTCCCCGCGTGTGTGCCCCCCTTTCCGCCCCTCGCATCCCCTCAAGCACGGCTTCGACGCCGTCTTGTTTCGCACCGCGGGGATCAACTACAAATCGCGTTCTCGGCTACAGAACCCCGCGTCTCTTCTCTCTTCCCTTAGTCCCGACGATTGTTATTATTGTTATTATCGGGGCTGGCTCTTGGGGTGTCTCCGGGGTTCTCCTCGCCTCCCTTCCGTCCCTGGCCCGTGTTGCCCCGCGGGGCTGCTGCATATGGGCACAATCGAATGTTACTTCGAACGAGGGGCGGAGTTACAGAGTGTCGGAAAGACCGGTATGCAACATTATGTGACGAGAGGCAAGAGAATTACGCGACTCCTGAGGTTCAATCGCTGGATAGTTTTGACTGCCCGCATTGCGAATTGAACAGCAGCCATGCTGGCTGAGGCGAGACGCATGACGGAGGGAGAAGGGAATAAAAAGATGGAAGGGATTGAGGGTAATTTCGACTTTTCTCGAGTGGGTTTGGGCGACCTCGGAGACTTTTTTGATGAGCGATCGGTGTACTAGGCGGGAGAGTACGGATGGAATCGGTCTGCGTGTTGAAGGAATATGAGCGCGATCGGGCTACGCGCATGGAGATGTGCATATGGACCGATAATGCTGCGGAAAAAAGTGGGATCACGATAGAATGAGAGGATAGCGCGTTTGATTCGCGCATCGGGAGAATTCACTCGTCGGAGTCACGAGTCAAATGGGAGATTGATTAGATCTTTAGTAGGACTTAGAAATCGATTAGAAGAATAATTATGCGTCCATACGGTTCCGGATATATCTCAATTTCAATTAAGTCTATAAAATAACCTATGAAGTTCCTTACAACGAATATAACAATCACAAAAATAACATTATTTTGTGAATCATTGAAACAATAAATTATATAATTATTGCAACAAAACTTATTCGTAATAATGGTGACGGAATAATGTTCCAAAAATGTTTCCATATTCTTTTATCAGAGCAATGGCCGCGTGCTCGGTATACGCTTGCTCATTCGTCGTTTGAATAAATGACGAAGGCCAAGTAGCGCCCAGAGGCCAGGGTAGACTAAAGTTCATTCTATTCATTTCTCGGTCATATTTCACCGTCCGTGTAACGAACACCCACGCACACATGCACATACGAGTGCCTGCAATTTCAGCCGCCGTCATTCCAAGTCCAAACACAGCGTCATTCAACGAAGCAAATATTACACTATTTTTCCAGCTATATGGCCTTTTCGCAATGCAAACCGCTTCGTCGTTACGCGGAGCAGCTGATTATTATAAAGTACCAGCTTCGCTGCGCGTAGCATGTGATCGTTTCGGATCTGTCGTGCTGACCATTTGACATCTCATTCAAACGTCTCCGGCTTTGACTGACTACCCCTTCGCGGCCCTTACCAGCCCCAACGTCGACGAATCGCTTCTTCTTTTTTTTTCTTCACGAGCAAAGAACAGCGTCGGTGGGGACTTTGGCCAGCGAGGGCGTTCGTAACGGCGGACTCGACGATGTCGAAGGTCCGATCGATAGTGAAAGGGCAGATAAATAGATCGATATAAGATCCGAAAGGTTGTTCGAACGACAAGCTGCGAATGGAAATTGAGAACAATCAAATAACAGTACATAATGATAAAACAATACCAAAAATAAGGGAAGCTTTTACATTCTGATGAAGAAAAATATTTGAGAAGAATCAAACTTATACGAATATGAAATTCCTTAATTGTTAAATTATGTTTTAATAATTTTCCGAAGAATTCCATTTTACCCGATTTATTGAAATCGCGTTTTACTGTCTCATTACGCCCCGGGCTCGCCCTAAATGCTGTTTCCCGACCTTGGAATTTGAAAACAGGTCCTCCAACCCCCTCCAAGCACCGCTCAACCCACAGAATAAATTAAAACAAATTAATCAGAAAACAAATTCAATATGCATAGTTACCTAAATTAAATAATAATTATTATTATTTTTTCCAGAGGATTTACGATGCAACCGTTCTCATCGAGCAACACGATGGCCTGCACGGATACCCCGACGAGTCTGCCGACGGCCGAGCGTCCCCGTCAGACGTCATCGACGCCAACCCCGAGCCACACCTCGTGTCGAAATCTGACATTTTCCATAGCCAAGATAATGGAACCGGACAAACGTCTCACCGAACCCACGACGCAACCCGGATTACCCTCAGGACCACCGCCTTCGATAACCACATCCCCGACGGCCGTGCGAAACGGAAATTCCGGTTCCACGATACTTCAACAACCCTCGCCCACGAGTATGACGTCACTGACGTATTCGGCTCATTTGGAATCGGCATTTAAAAAATACGTTCCAACCCTTAGGCATCAGAGTCTGTTGCAGCATTATCCTCTGCTCTATTATCATCCTGGACCTCTCTTGAGAGCCTTTCCCGGAGGTCACGGGGCTGCTGCAGCAGCCGCAGCGGCCGCGGTCGTCGCCGGCAACCCGCCCTCCGGCCAACTTCACAATTCACCACCCCCCGGAACCATCCAGGAATCCACGAGCGCGAGACTCGGTCTCAACAGCGCGTCCTCGTCCCCCGAAGCTCATCATCATCCTCCTCATCATCAACATCATCATCATCATCATAATCATCGGGCACCCTCCGCCGGTGAAACTAACCCATCCTCTCTGCCCGAAAAAAAAAGCCCGACGCCCCGTGAAAACAGTCGAGAGGGCAGCGTCAATCCGTCAACGAAACAAAAAACTTTTACCTGTCCCGAATGCGGAAAAGTATTCAACGCTCATTACAATTTAACCCGACACATGCCCGTTCACACGGGCGCGCGTCCGTTCGTCTGCAAAATTTGCGGCAAAGGATTTCGTCAAGCCAGCACATTGTGCAGGCACAAGATAATTCACACCGCCGAAAAACCTCACAAGTGTCAAACTTGCGGCAAAGCTTTCAATCGTAGCTCAACGTTGAACACCCACACGCGCATACACGCAAATTACAAACCGTTCGTTTGCGAATTTTGCGGCAAAGGTTTTCATCAAAAGGGCAATTACAAGAATCACAAACTCACCCACAGCGGTGAGAAAGCTTACAAATGCAACATATGCAACAAAGCTTTTCATCAAGTTTACAATTTGACGTTTCACATGCACACGCATAACGACAAAAAACCATTTTCTTGCAAAATTTGCGGCAAAGGATTTTGTCGAAATTTCGATTTGAAGAAACACATGAGAAAATTGCACGACGCCGGTTCGCCGGTCATGGGAGGTTTGGGAGGTTCGTCGAGTTCGGGACACGGCGAACCGACCGGATATTCGCCGGTTCATCACGGACCGGCCGGCGGACACGCTTTCGTCAATCCGTTTTTGTTACCGCCGCCGGGATCGACGGCGAGTTATCTGAGCAAAATGTTGTGACAGACCGAGAGCGTTCAGCATTACGCGAGAACGAAGAATCATCAGTGTCCCATGATCATGGGCGCTTCTTGCTATCCCAATGATGTCGGACATCATTTGGCTCAGCCGCTCAAGTGATGTAAGGACGTGACGACGAATCGAGAATACCAAAGAATCCATTGGTGAACGGAAAAATGGTAAACGTGAACCAAAAAAATGAAAATAAGACAAATTAGTTGTGAGAAGACCTTTATGATGAATCGTGAAGGACCTTCGATCGTCCACTATCGCAAGGAGTCACAGGCAGGGTTCATGGAAAAAGTAATTTATGTTTAAAAGAAGAAAACAACGAAAAGCCAGATTAGTTGTGAAGGGAGCTTTATCATGAACCTTGGAGGACCTTTAATTGTACAAAATAGTCAAGATCAACACGTGCGGTTCATGAAAAAAGTTGTTCAGCTGTTCCACGTAACAGGCCGACAGGAAACAGACGGAATAAATCTCAAACAAACGGCATTAGTTGTGACAACACCTTTATCATGACCTATAAAGGCCCTCCGATTATACAAAATCGCAAGTTTCCGCGCGTACGGTCCTACGAAAACGGATTCACCCATTCCAAATGTTACTTCGCACGAGTAAAACCCCATCAAGCCTCAATCCTCGACGACCCATCCATATTTATCGAGTACACAATAAACCCAGTCGATAAGTTATCGACGCGAAAATTTTTTTCTTCTTCTCCAAATCAAAACACGCCACGTCGCGTCTGTCAAATACGGCCGCGCATTGGAACAAGTCAGCCGGATATTCATGCAACGAATAATGTAAACGATGGTAAATAATGTATAAATCGTGAAAATTTGCGAAACACAAATGGCGGATCCGCGAGACGTAAACGTCCGAGCGTGAATGGATTATAGGCTCCGCATTGCTCTGTATATCGCGTACAAATAGCATGTATATGCGAATTCTGGTCATGTTTCGCGTTTGGATCGTTGATGTATGCGTAAAAGTAAATCCGACGCTCCGGGGAGTTGAATCAACACGATGGTCCGCCGCGTACATATCGTTCGTCAATCTCCTCTGCATCTCTGTCATTCTCTTTCCTCTCTCGCTCTCCCTCCTATCTCTCTTTGGGTGTTACTCTGTATATTTACGCGTCTGTAACGAGGACATGAAACGCTACGATTCGTCGATACGGACGTAGCAAACGACGCGGAGACCGTGTGTTTCCGATTACGATTGGTTGAATCACCCCCCCCCCCCCCCCCCCCGGGTGAGGGTGCTCGTTTGTGGGGTCGGGGGGTGGACGGGGTGCGAGATCTCGGAAGGGATGTGATGAGAGCGGTCCGAGCAAATCCCGCACAAACTCGGTGTATCGAATTCCCATTCGTCCCCCGGCCACCCCCGCACTGGATCAACCCCCAAATTTCCACAACCCTTCTGTATCATTCGCGCTATGATTATTTGTAAATATTTGTAAATAGCCCGTGCGTGTGTGCGTGTGTGTGTGTGTGTGGACGGCGAAATATACGAAATCGTGTGACGAACGAGAGAGTTATGATGTATTGTGACGTTAGGGTAGCACGTACAGGTGGATTAATCAGTGTATGATATTATATATGGATGATATATATATAAATATATAAATATGAATATAAATATAGATATAAATATAAATACTATATGTGTATAACTTTAGAAACGAAAAAAAATGTATGAATCGGTGTGATAGTAGCTTTAAGAGAGCCCCGTGTATTAGATAGCTAAATCAAATGTTGTTCATTATCGATAATCACCCCCCCCCCCCCTTGCCCTCTTCCACATCATCAAGCAGACACAATTTTCCCGGTTAATTCTGAGGAAATGCGGTTTGGGAAAATTTTTCCTGTCGCGTTTCGAAAATTTGCAATATGTGGACCGAGATTATTATTATTATTTTTATTTCTTTGTTCAAATTGTTCCGACAGTCGTCGTTTGTAAGCTCTTCGACTCTAAAACTTCTCTCGCGACTAGACGAATGATTTTAAAATTGAATTTTTTCAGCGCTTTATTCTTTTTTAAAATTTTTCTTTTGCATCTTCGTCGTTAAAGTATAAATAAAAAATATTTGGCACCGCTGTTGAACTATTTTCCGTACTATTTTAATCGAATTCCGATCGTCGCCGTGTCTGGATGCAAATTTTCGACGACAAGAACTTTATCGTCGTCGTAATTTTCCCGTCCCTTTCCATGCCCTCGCGAAAATGGGCGAATCGCAATAACGAGAGAGATATTTGGTGAAAAAACGAAAAAAAAAGTAAATAAACAAAAAATGTAATTTATTAAACTAAGTGTATAACGAGTGTACTATGAAATAAATAATGCACTTGAAGATTTAAAGATGGAGATATACGTTTAATAAATTAATATATGTAGATAATTAATAGAGTAGAAGAGAAAAATGGTGACGACGAAAATTAAACGAAAGTGCATCTCTCTTACGTGTCTCTTCTCTCTCTCTCTCTCTCTCTCTCTCTCTCTCTCTCTCTCTCTCTCTCTCTCTCTGTCTCTTCTCAGTCTCTTTCGCACTCACAGCCCGCGGTCACATATCTTTTATTGTAAATAATAAAATAATCATCCGACGCAATAAATTCATCCGTACGAATTAAATATTTTTGTCTCGTTAATTTCTTACCTTCCCCTTCAGCCCCTGCCATTGAAAGAAAACCCAAA
Source organism: Sussaba pulchella (assembly GCA_963971145.1). Lineage (NCBI taxonomy): Eukaryota > Metazoa > Arthropoda > Insecta > Hymenoptera > Ichneumonidae > Sussaba > Sussaba pulchella. The sequence continues at coordinate 13,289,644 of OZ020168.1, forward strand.
TTTCTGAATGCACTCATATCAAATCTCAGTTCCCACTTTATTGTGTAAAGATTAAATAATTGACCTTTCTCCAAACTGGACGAAGAGGATATAGAAAATTTGGATCGAAATCCATACTCTGGATAATCGAGGCCGGAGATCTCCGGTTCGTGAGATAAAGCTGCGCAAACTGTAATCCGCGATGTCGATCTTTGGACGACGAGGGCTGGGAGAGATCGACTCTCGACTCGTCAGCGGCTCGTGCGACTAGCTCAAGGAGGGGTTGAAAAAGGATATATGACGCCAATGCACCTTCCGACACGATAGTACATAGATGCTATTAGTGTGTCGAGGGCAAAGGGATCTCGATATATATGTATATTTAGAACATGTATTCAAATTGATTTTACATAAAATATGAATTTCATAGCAATAATAACACTAATAATTATTTCATTCATCAATAAAAATAATTCCATCCAATAATACCATTAAATATCTCAATACCTCATTAACCATTCACATTAAAATTCGTCTTCCCGAAGGTTTACAATTTCATCTACGTTATTTCTCAGTTCTCTATGTAACATACGTCCTAAACATATAATCCAGTACCTGTACACAATATAGTTCACTCCACAACGTGGAGCAAAGGCCGAGAGAAAAGAGGCCGAGTGCCGTGATTCTATATGATACCGTAGCTGGTGTAGATAGCCCTTCTCACCCCCTTCCCCTCCCATCGCCCGACATCACCCCGATCGAGGCACAACGCAGGGATCGTGGGATCCGCACCGGCTATTAGTCCCGATGAAATCTCGCATTTCCCTCGCTCCCGGAGAAACGAGGCATCTCGGTCTGAAACGCACAGTAAGTGGGGGTAACGGTGGGGGGCGGAGGGAGGGTTTCGTGCCAGGAGAGGGTGAAGAAGGGTTCGGTTCGCGCTGGCGAGAGAGCATCAACTGGGGAGTGTGCGATATCGTCGTACAAACGTGTAGATTGCGGCAGAGGAGACGACAAGAAGACTATGTGCGACATAGAGCAAATTGAAACGTGCTTCTGTACCGATCATTGTCGCTGATAAGAGAAACCCACGACGGTTTTTGATTTATCCGCGAAGAATCTCTCTGTGAAGCATACGCTAGCGTAGCATCGATCGACATCCGAAGCCCGAGCGAGTCCATTAGAATCGCGGGGACACGTAGACGTTGCGGATAGCTCGTCAGGGTGGTCGCGGAAAATCGAACCCTCGACGGTCTCTTATCAAACTGACGCTCGTTACACGATCTCTCACACACGGAGACTCTTCGATCGGCCTCTCGTTGGAGCTTTCGCAACGGGTTGGAGGCTTTTTGGCTGTATATGCAAGTGCGGGGGGGTGCATAGACAGAATCTGTGTGGAGAATACCCTTTGCAGTTTGCTGATGCAGTTTGCTGCACTTGCTGCATTTGTAATTTTACGACAAATTCACGGACTTTGTAGGTGATCCTTTAGGGTAGCTTAGGGCGTATTATTGACGCTTGCGTCACAGATATACTGATGCATCTGTATATTTTGGATATTGTGAATATGGAAAATTTGTATATTTTGGAAAAAAAATTCTAAAAGATATATGTCGGGTTTTCATGATGAAAAGTTTACAATCTATGATTCACAGGAATCTTGAGAAACGCAATGTAATGCACTGAATGTAACAATAATCATCATAATATTACCAATATTACTAATAATAACAATAACAATAACAATGATGATGATGATAATAATAATAATAATTTATTAAATGAAAAAATTATAGCTGGAAATATGATTAATTAATAAAATTTTATTCTCATTAACATTTGCGCGGTAATTGTTTCCAAATTTGTCGAGCATAAAAATAATTCTCAAAATAATATTACTCCCTTTCGTGTGTAGGTGTTGAATTGAGTAAATCGCAAAAGGGAAGCGCCTCGGCATTTTTTTTTTTCTCGATTTTTCGTTGTCGTCCTTGTTTGCGCTGTTGGTTGCACGAAGTTTCCGGCAAAACTCCTCAGCGGGAGTTGTGTACAAACAAGTTATTTAGCGACGTTTAATGGAACATCATCATCTCGTTTAACCGTGAATTCGTCGTAAAATCCTGGCACGACGGTCGCGAGGGTGACAATTAGGGTAGGATTATTGACACCTGGTCATGACGTCCCGCTGTTTCTCGAGTCGTTGCCTCCGCCTCCCATTTCATCATTATTATTATTATATACATGCATATATATATATATATATATATATTTTTTTTCGTTTACATCCCTCGCCCCTCATCTCCACAAGCCCTTCTCTTCGCCCTTTCGTCGTTCGCCGTCGACACGTAAGCCAAACAAAACTACTTCCTCCCTCTCCATCCTCCTCTCCGCGCTCTCGCCGAAAAGCGCTCGAGATTCGTGATCGTTCTTCCGAGATTCCGGTATTTCACAATTTTTCTCCCTTAAGAAATCTCGGCTACTCGCTTGGGCTACTCAGACCCGCACGTTACCCAAGCAACCGTGAAATCGTTCGGGCAACATCCATCCTTCGCTTTCCAACCGTCTGGACCGAAAAAAAAAATCAGGCAAATCGCTCCAGCAATTTTTTTTCACGAATTCTTTTTCATCTCCCATTACCAAGATAGTACGAAGAAATATCATAAATAAAAACAAATTGACTCGATATTGTGTCGACGTTATACTGAAATACAAATAAAATAATAAATAATAAATAATAAATAATAAACGAATTTAAAAAAAATTATGAACGGAATAATATTATTATGGTTATAAAATGACGGCTATTTGTGAGGTTATTAAGTGGGGTCCTCGTGATCGGTGTTTCGAAAGTAATTCTTCACCTTCCGAACGGTTGATAACGCACGAGGGTGAAACTGAGACAAATGGTCACAGTAGCTGCATGGGTCGAGGGCGCAGGGGTTAGGGGGTCGGGGGAAGGGCTAGGCCACCCTCGCCGCGTGTGTTTTCGATACGCCACGGACGTTGATCGCTCATACGCTCGTTGATCCGCAACTCTGCGATGCTAAATTTCGCCAGTCTCACACCGGTCCCGGGGAATAAAAAACGTTTTTCGGTTTTGATACTTCCGTGGGCGACGGGCGATAATTGGTTAAAACCCGTGACAGATGAGAGAGAAAGACAGAAAGTGAGCAGGAAGGAGTGAGTGAGGGAGACTGTATACAACAAGTTATTATGGGAGCTCGGCACGGGGCATGAGAGACGATACACAACGAGGGCTGCCGATGCTTTATGCTCGATGTACGGTTCAACACCTCTTCATTACCCTCTTCAGGGCTCGTCGAGCGCACGCTCACCGTCCGCTCCTGCCTATGGTACTACATTATACTATCGGCTCCGGTGTCCTGGCTCCATTATTGTTCCCGAATACCAAACGCCCGCCCGCCTTCCTCTCTCGCCGTTTCGCTCTTTCTCTTTCTCTCTCTCTCTCTCTCTTGATCCGACGCTCTCTCCGTCTCCATCTCCATCTCGTGCTCTGCTTAACCTCCCAGGACTCATTGTTGGCCCACACCGAGCTCACCAACTCTACCAATTCTTTTCCGTGCACTCCTGATAAATACATTTTTCCTCTCCGAACGGTTTCTTTCATCTTTATTTTATTTTATTTTATTTCATGTTATTTCATTTTACTTTATTTTATTTTATTCTATTTCATTTTATTTTATTTTAGAATTTTGTTGAGCGTCCGTTGCGTTTCATTTTTATCGAGATAAAATTGGAACTGCAAATTAAAAGAACGAAAAAATTAGGGATGTATAAATTTGAAAGAATGAAGAAATAAAATAAGGGTGAAATTTCATGTTTCAATTTTGAATCGCGAATCTCGTTGAAAAATCTCCAAAACCATCGATATTCGTAACCGTTCTAATTTCCGTCTTATCTTCTAGCTTCGCATCGATCAACAATCGATCAACCAATCAACCCCACAAAACCAAACACTGTTTCCAATCAATCTCTATTCGTAAACGCAAAAATATTCCGACGAATATTTCCCTCATTCACCGACGAATACCAAACCACTCATCTCATTTCGTTGTCACACGATATCGCAATAAAGAAGAAGAAAAAAAAAACGAAAACACAAAACGAATGAAATATCGCTCAACGGCTCGGAAATTTCGTGGTTAATTGTTCGTCAGTGACATTGGCTGGCACTTATAGCCAGGACGCGGCATCATCGCAGCGGGGGACAAATAATCCCTATCGAGAAGCTCTCATCGATTATGGCGCTTGCGGAACGGCGTTTGTGGAGGTGGAGAGGATAGTACGAGGTTGTTCAGGTGTCGACGACGATACGGATACGAAGCTCGGTATTCGTTCTCCCCTTCGACACTCGTAGTTGGGGGATGAAGATCATTGTGTTTCCGTTGGCAATTATCCACGATCCGACGCCTCCGAGGTTCGGCGATGGTTCCGCGGAGAAAAGAGTGGCGATGATGCCCCCGGATGGGGTCGACGTCGACGACGACGACGACGACGATTCGGATTCATTCGCCAGACGAGACTCACGCAAAAGCGGGGGTTGGAGAATTCGTTGGCTCTCTCGCGCGCTCTCTCTCTCTCTCTCTCTTTTTCCCACCCGGTATAACACAGAAAGAGATCGTTCAGGCGTTCAAGCCGAATCCTCGGATCCGCAGAGCTTTTCTCTGCACCGAAGCTTCTGCTCTCCTGCTACGCACTGGCGCCCCGCGTTGTGCCACTGTTCGTTCTTTTCACACCCTCTCCATCGTTTCGTCTATCTGTGTACACATCCATGAGCTACTTTTCCATCTCTCTCTCGCTTTATTTCTTTCTTTCGATCTCGCTCTTTCTCGCTCGCGGTCGTAACATCAGCCAATCTTCCGTGCGACGATTGCCCTCGCCCGGCACATTATTACCTCGACACAACGAAAAACCCGCGGATCAAAAGTTACGTCTCCACTCGACGAGGGTTCGTCGTTATAATCATAATGATACATTTCCATTTCGGTAAACAAACGACGGTTTGCGGATTGTAAAGAAATTTAAATTCTCGGTCTTTCAACGGGATGAGGAATTATTTTATGACACGCCGTGCGTAAGATGCGATTTTTCCGCTCACTTCGCTCGCGTCAAATCGCATTTACACACCTCGTGCAATAAAAATGTATACTATACTCGTGCGAAAAACCTTTTCTTGACTCGTGTGATTGCAGCACTCGCCTTCGGCTCGTGCTACAAACTCACATTCGTCAGAAAAAATATTTTCGCCCTTGTATCGTAATATACTATTATCGACAAATTCTTAGCAACGTTATTGAATTATTGAATGGAGAAAATATTTTATTTTACATATTTTTGAAATTATTGGATAGTATTCTTAAAAATTGAGATTTGCATTTCAGCGTGCAAGAATATTTTTCGTTAGTATCTAGGAAAAAATATTCATCCAATTAAAAAACGGTACAATGGCAGTTATTCCTCTCGATAAAGAGAAAAAATAGGGCGGGGTGAGCAGAAGGAGGGAATCCAAAAAATGAAACATAAATCAATGAGCTCACAGGATCCAAAAAACACTTACAAACAATCATCAACAGCATCGGCTAATAGAAGAGTTTCGATCTGCCGATTTGAGACGGAATGCCCCGTACATTATAATATTCTTATCATTAATAATAAAAATAATTTTCATCATTATCGTTAAAATAAATAAACAATTGAATCACAAAATATATATAGTATACATTGTTCCTAAAAAGAGTATAAATTTATTATTTTTAAACAAAAAAAAAAACTAAAAAACATGGCATACTGCAATGAAGCCAGTGCCTGTATATGGAAGTGACAATTACCTCGTCTGACCTATTCGATTTGCCCCCCAATTTGGAAATCGCGGTAGTTCGAGGGACTGACGTGGTACTCGACCGTGCAGGCGTACAAGTTCCGCAATGCCGAAACATCACGGAGTCTGTACGCGCAATCGGGAGACCATACGCAAGTTTGTTACTTGAAGCGACAGAGTGACAACACCCACTGAGCAGATCTGCCATAAACTATTGTTAGCGATCAATGTTCAGCTCTGCTATCACTAGCACACACTTCCAAGAGGAGAATCGAGGTTCGAAGTATATATAGAAACGACCATCGTCCGGAGCGCTTGCGAGAAACGCCGTACGTTGTTTTCATCCTCGCGGCCATCTCGCGGTCGCGGAGGGAACTCAACGGCTCGCCGGCAGCCGACAGGCAACCGCACGAACTACAGTAGAACCTCTCTATAGTCGACCTCGTTATAGTGGACAATTTTACGCCCCTCGTGGAATATCACGTGATTGGATTTGGTGCTATTCATTTCATCGGTTTGTTTCACGGTCGGTATAATCTATTATTATTTTCCTGTACGTAAATTCACAGTGAAAATTAAACATTCGGAAACTGTCAAATTTTGCGAACTGAGAGTCACTGATTTTATGTCGGTAGACCTTGACGCAAATACATCGAGCTGTTTCGCTATTGGCTAATCGATCAACCTCGCAATAGCGGAATCCCGCCCATTTATATCCCCGACTTTGCACTATAGAGAGGTTCTACTGTATACGCTACTCGGACGATATCAGCCAACACTACCCACAATCGAACCTCGATTATCCGGTCGCGACGTGGCTCTTCGGATAATCGAAACGGTCGTAAAAACCCTCTCCTTGCAGAATCGAGCAAGCTTGATTCGGAGCAGGGCTGTGATAACTGGGAGGGCGGGCCCTGGCGATGTCTCCATTTTTTTTTCGCAAATCTCTGATTAACACTTATTTTTATCGAAGTTCCGATTATTCAATGTCATAAATCGAATTAAAATGATGCGAAAATAAATAAAATAAATGAAATAAAAAGTTTAAGGGTCCGAATAAAATAATAGTATCAATAATTATTGATTATATTATTATAAATAATTATTGATTTTAATATTATTATACATAATTAATAATTATAATATCATTATAAATAATTATTAATTATAATATTATTATCGATAAAAATTAATTATTATTCATCATTGTTATTTTTATTATTTTATTCGGACTCTTAATTTATTGATCCGGTTCGACGATATCGTTCAAGACTTTTACAATTGGCGAATAATTGTTGTAATATTTTTCTGATCACAATAATAAAAATAATTATTATTATTATCATTATTATTATAAAGTAGATTTGAAATACGTGACGTAAAAAATTTATTCCGATTCCTGGTGGTGATTATGGAGCTTTGAATCAGAACTGGCCTGTGCCACATAAATCGAAAGAAAGGCTTCGACTCGACGTGCATGGCTCGAATAGAGCGAAGCGTGCGCGAGAAAAGAGTAAAGTGGTTTGTCGCAAAAAAGAAGACCGAAAGAAAAAGAAGAAAAATTGGAAGAGTCTGACTGGTTGAGCGAGCGAGATCGTCGGTATAACAAGATGGAATGAACGAATGATGGGGCATAACGCGCCAAGAGCCGATATATTATAATGACGCTCTCTTGGATCCGTCGTTGCAGTACGTAGTTCGTTCTCGTGGTTGTCGTTGTCGTAGTTCGTCGTCAAACTCGCTTGAAGGGCTCGTCGTCTCGTTTCGTCGGTAGAGCCCTCGATAACCTTCCAACGGAATATACGTCGCGAGGTTCTGCCACGACGTCGTGAAAATATATATTTCTCGATGTTGCAACGAGTCTTCTCGTCGATTCTCCTTTTTATCTCGAGTTTCCACACGCAATTCACCTCGTTATCTCCGACTGCGACACTCGATCCTCCTCCCACCCCACGTTCCCTCTCAAACCTCCCTAATTCGGCTGCGATATTTCTTTTTATTTATATTCTTTTTTTCGTTTCATTTTTCGACGTGGAATATCTTTGGTTCGACCTGGCGGATATATCTTTGGAATTCAAGAACGTCTATGTGTTTTCTTCTTGCTAGAGAACTGAATCAAGGTATGTGTTGATGATATTGTATATGAGGTATTCCACGGTAAATCGGGCAGTCAAAGCCCTGACCCCTCTCGATTCAGTTCACGATTTTTCGTTTTCTTTTATTCGACCCTCAGAATACCATTGATTTTTTTTAGAATTTTCAGATCATCCGGAAGCTGAGAAAAAATCAAAAATTGCCCCCCTCAATATTGGTACCTACATCTTTGGGATGCATGATCGTCTGTATTCCCTGAATCAAGGAATATATAATAATACATATTATTATTATTTAGTAAATTATTTAGTTCAGAGCTATTGATATATGTATGTAATTATATATATATCTATCTATATATGAGCGTGCTGGTTTCTCTGATAGGCCGTATCGAAGGAAGAGGATGAGAAGGAGGATTGAATGGACCTTCGACGCCTCGAGGGGTTGTTCGTGAACAATGAAAGGGGATCGCTGGCAGCGGCATCGCCACTCTAGGTGGAATCCGAGAGCATTATCACGATAGCCCGTATACCTACCGACGAACGAAACCAACCGACTCCGGTGTAGTCGGGCCGCGTGTCGATAATTTCCGGAAGCCGCATTCCTTCGATATTAAATTATCGCAAGTACCGTATCCCTCAAACCCACGACTTGCGCGGATATCGCGAAATTCGACTTAAATTCCAAGATTTGCCACCAGTACGGCATAAATTGAAAAAACTTAACTAAAAAAAAATTCGAAATTTCTCCGACACCCATTAAATAATAACATGGTTAATAATAAATAACCATTGGAAGGTGACGGTGCAACCATACGCCCCATAACCTCCACCAAAGAAACATCCACCCTCTTCGAAACACCGCCATCGTCGCCAGCGTGCATAACCGCGACGGAGATAACGAAAAATGAAGAGGCAATGAAGTACTCGCCCAAGAATGAATAAAGAAAAAAAGTGTGCAAAAGAGTGAATCTCTGCACCCACTGTAATCCCTTGCAAGTCATAAGAGAGAGCAGTAAGGGCTTCATGTGGGCGGAGGGAGAATTGACTGATGGTCAGACGTGGCGTGTCCAGGTCGAGTGAAAAATCCGTCAAACGAAGCTTGTCCCCGGACGAGGTTGCTACACGCAGAGTTCGCGCGAAGCGACAAAGACGGAAAGAGAACTCTTCGCGTGGATGGAGCCACCGTAAGCCTCGAGATAATAAAGGGAACGAAGTATAGAAGCACGGTTGAACATTTTCGAATCTGTTTAATCTTGGTTCGCGACGCGTAAGTGAAAGCTATCTCGTGTGAATGTGAAATCAAACAAAGCGACAAACAAACCCTATCCCTTCTTTCGTGTTCCCAACCAACCCCCGCGCAACGACCGACGACTAAAGCGGGGGCGCGAAGGGAGTCAAAAGTTTTCGTCGCGCGGGGTTGAACGTCGAGAGGGTTGCGGGTAGAGCGGGTGAGAGAGCGATAGCGTTGCCGTTGAATTGTACGGGTTACGTTATACGCTCATGTGCTCCCGGTGGATGATAGAAAGAGGGTGAAAGCGCGCGAAGAGCGCGGAGACGAGAAGCTTTCTCGCTCTCTCTCTCTCTCTCTCTCGCATTCTTCGCAACATCCCTATTAGAACGTCCCGCTGTGGCGGCGTGCTTTGATGTTTCAGCGGTACGCCGCACAAATCCGACACCATGGCGCCACCGTAGTCATCACCTATACGTCACACTCCCCAAGTGTTTATATACGAACCACGTACGACGTCTACGCCTCCACGATCGCTTCGAATTAACCCCCGAAGGGGGAATCCACGACGTTTGTTTGGACGTTATTATTTTTCCTTCTCTTTTTTGTCGTTTTTTTTTGTGTGCAACCACTTTGGAGGGTCGCACTTACCTTGGATAATTAACCTTTGGCTGTGGCTGCGACGACTCCGGGGATGCCACGAACCCCCGGCAACTTTGAATGCAGTTTTTGATGGGAAAAAAGTGGAATCCGCGGCATGATACGCGTTTGGGCGCACTTCGATGCGTACGCGAGACGTCCTCGCGCCTGGCGAATCATCGAAATGGAATGGCAAGTGCGGGCTGTTGAAGCAGGTTCTAGGGGATGACGCGGTGTGTTTGTTTAATTGGCAATGGCGAATGTTATTTGATGTCTGTGTGGTTCGTCGTCGATAATGTGTAACGCGAGTTGGTCTCGTTGTTTGGATTGTGAAGAATTAATTTCGTTTGTGGAATTATTCGGGAATAATTTTGATGCGATGAAAAATCGATGAATTAGTTTTTAGGAGCTCGAGGAAAAATTGTTTAAAAAATTTCTCGATTCGCGAAGAATTGTTTTTTTTTTTGGATCAGAGATAATTCAGCGAACGACATCCGAAATTGTGGTTTTAAAGAGGATTTATTTCGACGGTTCGAAAAATATTCCAAATCCTTTGATAAAAATAAAACTTTTTGTTTATAAAAACCGTTTTGTTAAAAAAAAGAAGAACCTTCAAGCATTCGATAATAAATAATATTTTTCATTATCCTTCGAATCACGAAATTTTGTCGATAAATAAAAACAAAACTTCCCCCCTGAATAGAAAATTCCGGACGAAGGCGGTCAAACGTGGAATGAAAATATTTACGCCCGAAGAATTTTAATCGCGAAAAATGTACCAACCCGACAGCCAATGAAAATTACAGTCCGGTATGAGGCTTCGGGCACAGAGTTGGAAGCGAACTAGGGTGTAAAATATCCCAAGTCCTGCAATTGCAAAGCTCTGGCCGTGTAAAAAAACGACAATAAAAAATAATCTGCTCACACAGACATAGACACACATGGAAAACTCTTTTGATTTATGTATTTTTTTTTTGTTCCTGAATTATCGCTTGGTCGGTGCAGCGCAATCGCATTTTCCATGTTATTCTGTACGCCAACACACACACACACACACGCACGGTTATGATATCTCTCCGGTAGTCCCCCGACCTCTTTGACAAAACCACGTACATTGATAAAACCACGACGTGTACGTGTTTCGCTGAATTTCCAACCCACACTCATGCACGTCTGCCAAACACACACTGACTGTAATGGCACAAATGTACATAGGTATATATTTTTATGTGAACACACAGGTGTATGTATTTCCATTTGATTTATAATGCGCACGGTGGTCAGAGGTTTACGCCATTGCGGCTACGTCATTCGAAAACAATGCAGATTCCGTTTTACCTTCGGATTTTCGAGCATCATCCCCCGGATTCGGCGGCACTGAACCGAACCCCCCCCCCCCCTTCAAAACCGATTCAATTATTTCTCACCGGCCAATGTCCCGACTATCCAGTTTGAATTTTTCTTTTCACGTTTTCATATTCTCATGTTTTTCCATTTTTCTTTGCGGTTTTTTCTGTGGAATATGGATTTTCGTATGGAGTTCTAGTTTCGGCGCGATTATACAGTCAAAAAACGTTGTCGGTGGTAGGATTTTCTTTGGGGAAGGGAGTTTCGTTGCGGTTTGTGTGCAACGCGGCGCAAAGTTGCATTATGTCGGATGCGTGCATGACGCGGGATAAGAGGGGGGGGGGGGGGTGAAGGCGTGAGCAATGGTATTGGCATTGTTGAGTGCGCGAAGGATAGTGAACGCCGCAACGACCGCAAGAGACGGGACTATTGTGTGTGGTAACCTGTGTATCCTGGTCGAGCGTACTTCCTTAGAGAAGTAGAAGAGAGAGAGAGAGAGAGGGAGGGAAGGAAGGAAAGGTGAAAAAAGAAAATTTGTAGCGCGTAATATACGTGGTTATTGAGTTATATGAATGGAAAAGCAGTTAGGCGGCATCTTGAGGCAAAAGGTAAATGGAAATATCGGATTGTACGACGGTTTCAGCCTAGATTTTTGAACCTTTGCTGAGCATTTTGATTTGTATGTTTTTTCTTTCAATTGTTAAAAATATATATTTTTAAAAATTTATAAATTATTAACATTTATTTATATTGTTATTATTTATATTTATTTACATTTTATAAGTTTCCATCGAATAAATATGAATATATGATTAATATTGCCAGAGATTATTGTTTCGCAATGAATTACAATGTTTAACAGAAATTGTAATCGATCGTCATTTAGTAAAAAAACATTTCCGAAATTTTATAAATAGCTTGTGTTTATATTCATATTATTATTATTGATATTCATCTACATTTTATAATTTGACATCAAATAACTGCCAATCCATGATTAATATCGCCCTGAAAAAGACTGTTAAAAAGAAAATAATAAACAAATAAAATATAAACCGATCAAAGAACAATCTCATTTCCCAAATCTACAAAAATAAATCCATCTCAAGTATCGTTAGCCACTTTTTCTCTGCTAAATGTGAAACTGAACAACCCCGACCGCCGGAACGCCCGTGGAACCGTTGTGCATCGCAGAAAACCTTCAGGATCCCCCGCGGTAGCCGACAACATCATGCGTCGTAAGCCGAAAGGATTGAGTAATCCCCCGTAGTTCGTCGACCGAGCGAGCACGAGGATCAAGCCGGGTATTAACATCAATTAAAGCGAGGACACGGAGCCCGACAATCGTCCGCCCCCGAGATATACCTCGTTGGGTATCGCGGCGAGCAGGGGATGAAAAAAAAAAAAAAGAAGAATAAAAAATATCGTAGAGTAGAAAAGAAAGCGCAGCGAGAGCCAGCATTAGAGGCAGTAAGCTAGAAGGAAGGTTTGCGAGGTTCTCGCGCCCGAAGAACCTCTTCTTCGTCTTCCATTTCTTCTCCCTCCTCCTCTTCGGCTTCTGGGCTTTTTCCTGGACGGAGTGGGGGCCGCTGGGACGAAGGGCGGAAGGCGGCAAAGACGAGAGAGAACACCTCTCGCTCGTTCGTCCGCAGCATCCTCGTCGGCTTCTTCGGGATAAAAGGAAGCCGCGGTCCGGCACGCAACAATAACTCGCGAAACGACAACAACGCAACGTGCCGCCGACGCCGCCATGGCCGTACTTTTGCCGGGTTTGGTACCGCGATACCGCTTGTGCAGCAACGTCGTGCGGTACCAGTCGTTCGAACTAACTCACCGGGCGAGAACCCGAATCTCCGTGAGGCCTCTTCACAGCGTGGATTTTTTCATTTACGATTTTTTTTTCCTTCTTTTTTTTTTCACAATAGAGGCAATAGACAAAATGAAAACTGCGCGACCGGCAATGAAGAAAGCGAGCGAGAGAGCGAGAGATTACTAGCAATAAATTGGGCCACGGTTCATTTCACTAATTCCCATAATAATCTAATAGATTATCCATTATCCGTTTAGTTCGGTTCGTTTACGTTACAACGGATGGGAGACCGGCCGAAGGCGCGTTTTGTGAATCGACTGGTACTGTTGGCAGGCACTGGTGTATGCAGTAACTAACGTAAGAATGAAATGCACGGAGTTCAATGGTGAGAGGGGCAAGACGGGGGTTGAAGAAGCTGGATAGACGAGTATGAATGAACCAAAGTGCCTCTCCGTGCTTCGTACGTCAGCAAAGTCCGAGACTTCCGCTTCGCTTTTATGAACAATTTCAATAATCATGATAATCATGCCAATAAAGATGAATCGTCGAATGTTTTACCGGTCGTGTGGAATTTGTGTTACAGTTTAAATTACAGAGTAGAATTGTCTCGGTAATATTGTGTGGACGGTCGTTGAAAAATCGAGAAAAAAAAAATAGTTTTCGGGTAATTGAGGATCCAAACGCGGAAACCGGCTTTTCGACGGTGCGTTTGAAGACGGATGAGTGGAAATTATTCTATACTTCAATTGGGCAATCGCGATCGATCGGGCTCTCGACAAGAACTTTTGTAGTGTCGTTTTTTCTTTTTCGGTCAAAGTTTGCAACGAATTGATCTTGGTTTCGTTTTTATTCTTCGTTTTATTTTATATCTTTCGATGATTTTTCTATCGAAAACTTATTATTTCCCAAAAAAAATCGTCATAATGTCGCCCTAAGCCAAAACATATCGAAATTCAAAATTTTCTTGGAATTTAATAATCATAAAAAATATGTTCAATGATAAAGGCAACGAGTGAGACGAAGCGGGGTGGGAAATATAATCCTCAAAATTTAGGGTGCAATTTAATTTAATAGGGGCCAAGCTCGTGTCCTCGGGGAAAATGGGCGTGAGCGCGATCGAGCGAGTTATACAGCTAGAGGGTGGTGTACGTCGAAGGGGGTGAGAAAGCGATTGACGGAGAGTAAAGACCGCGGAGCGGGCGCGGGCGTCGATCGGTATTTAGTGGAGTCTGTGACTGACGTGTACGAGGCGGCGACGGATTCGCACCAACGTTCAACTACCCACCACCTCACGATATATATATTAATACACATATTTATATATCTACGTACGTGTATATGTTTGTGGATGAATTTTCAAAACCACAAATCTCGGATAAGCGTCGAACGTCGTCGACTAAGGCGACAACGTCGACGATTTATTGCGAAGGGTCGGAGGAAAATTAATAACCGAATATAATCTCAAGATCAATTAAATATCAAGGTTTTAGAATAGAATTGAGAATGAAGATTGTTGAGAGAGAATATGTGGCTGACATGTCATTATGGTAAATCGATGTCAGTGAACTGTACGAAACACAGAGAGGAAGAATTAATATAGACTCAGCTAAAAATTGAAGGAGCAGAAAAATTTTACACTTTTTTTGAGGATTTTTGGGAGGCTGTAACTTCATGAAAAATTGTCGCATCGAGATGACGAAGGAAGCATTTTGAAGCTTGACATGTTTAATTGTGAAATCTTATTATATTTCTCACAATTTGACTTTCAAAAATAACCTAAAAAATTGTAAAATTGTTCTGCTTTTTCATTTTCTGAACGGACAATGAGTGCAAAATGACTTTTTGGGATTAAAAAACGAATGATGGTATCTGACTCCTCTAATTGTTGTTTATAGTTTCCCAACTTTTCATGTTGAATCGCAGCTCAATAGGCTAAAAACGAAAATCTTCGTACAACACTGGCTCTATCTCAACATCATATTTCTTCATCGAAAAAAAAAGGAAAAATCAACATTCGGACAAAATAATCGATTAAGTGCTCCATTCACAAAATAAAACGAACAAACGTATTTTAATCGAGAGCTCCATACCCGAAGTTGCAGACCCATCTTCGTCATTTGAAAAGAAAAAAAAAAAAAAAGTAGAGTTGTTCCAATCGTACCGCATACGATAAACTGTACAACGCGCTGATATAAAAGCCGCGGCATTGTTTTACACCCAGTGAACAAAAGAATCGGCACGATATTCACACACGCACATAAAGACATATCTACATACAGATAGATATAGAAATATAAAAATATATATCTACATACATTTGTCTAAAGCCCGGTCGTGGATTCTCGTGCGGTCATAGACGATATTTAGGGGTGCGATATGTGAGTGGCGAACAGGTTAACAGTACCACGGCGGGGGAGGGGCGGGAGGGAGGGGGGGATAAGGGCGAGAATCGTTTCGCGACGAACATATCCGTACGTCGTGCAGATGTACGCGTGTATAAAGCACGCGGACGTACATCGCACGGGGGTTGGAGAGGGGTAGAGAGTGAATGTGAACAGTCCGAGTGTAGGCGTTGGGGGCGAAGGCGATACGCGGGGGTGTGTCGATCCGTGTCTGCGTATGTCGCTGGTAGATTTCTGCGTGAAACGCTTAGCGAGATTGCACCCGACAATACAACAATACAACGTGCGTGACACGCCCGATGGGGGCCGCATTGCCGGGGGTTGAAACTCGCGGCTCAAATCCCCCCTCGCCAACCATCCCCCCGCCGACCACCCCCGAACCGAGCGTGCGACGCACGGCAGACAGTGAAATCTCGCCAATTGCAGGGGCGGTTTTGCCACACCTCCCCACGACCGCGCGCGTACTTGGTTTTATCGCTCCTTCAGGAATATCACCGTCTCGCTTTTGGGGTTGTTCTGTAGGCTATCGCGAACGAGGGAAGTACTCGACTTTTTCTTTTAGCTTCTTGGGTAATTTCTGTCTTTTTTATTTTTATTTGTTTTCGGTTTTGGTGATTTTTGGTGTGAAGAGAATGGGATATTGCGATGGAGTGTTTGATTTGGGATTGATGAGAGTTGATGGATTGATTGATTGTAATTGTTTCGTGATGATTGACGTGGAAAGAGATTATTTTATTCACATGATTGTTGGTCGATTCCTTTATTTTTTTTCCTTTTTAGATTTTAGTGATTTGTAGTGTCAGTAAAAAAGAATATTCCAATTAATTATGCTCGATTTGTAATGATTGTCGTGTAAATGGACTCTTTTTATTTCATGATTCTTGGTCGATCTCCTTCTGTTTTTCTTTCAATTCGTAATAATTTGTAGTGCAAGGAAGAGAGATATTGCGATGACGTACTTCTCCTAAGATTGGTAAGAGTAGACAAATTAGTGAATTATCACTGTTTTGTGACGTCGTCATCAAGCTAAAAAATCAATAAAAATACGTAACCTCCATCATTTTTTTCAATCGTCCAAACAAATTCTCTCGAAACACTAACAAAAAAAGTTGATAGCCTTATTCCTCGTTTTTTGAATTCATTTCTCGTTACGTGAAAAATATTTATCCACGAGTTCGAACGGATAGATGGAAAAATTCGTGAAAATCGACTGTGCAACTTGAATTCGTTCCTTTTCGTGGCCCAGCTCTTTCGATTTATATACACGAAGGCGAATGAATGGAGGGTAAAAAGGTGCACAATGTATATACAGCCACTATCTCCCGATAAATCCCCGTGTGTGCCAGAGCACACATCGTCGTCGAGCCACAAAGTAGCACGCACAATGGACGAGACCATTATACGAGCACATAAAGAGAGAGAGAACGAGAACTATCGTACTGTACGTTGCAGCACTGCGTAAACGGGCTCTTGAGTTTGCACTGAAGATTTCGTTGCACTGAATTCTTTTTTCTTTCTACTTGTTCTCTTTTTTTTTCGGTACAACGTTTGCAATCCGCGGCTGCTCCAAATGGACAATCAACGATCACTCTTCAGCCATCGATAAATCTTCAAACGCCATTTTTTCGTCGTATTTCTGTTTCTACTCGATGAATTTTTTAGGAAATTTTTTATTTCGTTCTTTATTTTGAGAGAATTAGATGGCTTAACAAAATATATATTTCACGAGTTTTTCAAATTTTTTTTGTTGTGTTTGAATAATAAATGAAAATCGTCGATGAACTGGACGAATTGCGGATATGTGGAAACAATTGTTGTGGGTCGGTGCGTTTGAGGCTCTCGAGAGTTAAAAACGTCAGCCGGAGGATTAGCTTCGGCATCGACGGAATTGGAAATTTAACAATCCGTGGCATTCGGGAAAAAAATTGTGTCTGATAGTCCTGAGTATCAATCAATTGATTAAAACAAACAAACAAACAAACGGAGATTGATGAAACATTGAACGGAGATACTCTGAAAAAATTTATTGACAGGTGTCGCGGCGCTGTGTCAAACGAGATTGATATTTCATGGGATGTGCAGAATCGAGGAAAACATTTTTTTTGTAATCTGCACGAGGCATCCCAGCCTTCTCACACCCTCATCCCTTTTTTACAAACAATACGTACTCGAAAAACAAAATAAAAAATCTTACGATCGTCAAACATTTATTAAAAAAATACGAACATTGCTATCAATAAAAAAAAACATTCTGGGCTCTCAATTTTCACCGTCAATAAGATTCAAATACTTACCATAAAAGATAAAAATCCATTGTTTGTTATTTTTTTCTTAAACAAATGTTATCGAAAAAGAAAAACATATATTTTCTCGGACAGGTGTCGAGGCGGTTCGTCAAACGAAGTTGCCACACGAGATTTATCCCGCAGGATGAGCAAAATCGAGAGGTACATTTTTCGGAAGCTGTACAAGGGATCCCGCCTCCCCCCTCGCCCCGCCTTCCCTTTGCCAGGCCCGTTCGTCGGTCCCTACATGCATCACCGTGTGTGATTATTGTGTAGCGATATACGGAAGCACGATGAGGGTCTATAAATGGCTAAGCCGAAAGAGCTTAGCAGTCGCTACTGGAGTAAAAGTTATAGAATCTGGAGCACGCATGTGCCCTACCGATTGACACCGGCCCTCTATGTACGCACTCCAAAAGGGCACGGACTTACGACGGCAACGCGAACACGTGTATCCCAGTGTTGAAACGTGTATTATTCCCTGTACGTAGGTATATATACGTATATATTGATGTGTACAGGCCGGGCCGCTATAGTGGCAATATGGTCCATAGCGCGCTGTTCCGTCGATGTGCCTAATACCCGCATACCCACCTACGTGGGCAAGCCAAGGGCCGGGACTATGGGACGTTCCGTGTACGAATCTACGTGCATGAGTGCAAACAGTGACCTCGGGAATGATTTCATTTTTTCTTGTAGTAATACATCGACGCGAACACGACCGAGAAGGTGAACATTTTTTGGCATTGATCAACTTATTACATTACGCATCAATTTAAAAAACATCCTAATGCCCGATTTCCCTCATCTACAATTTTCTTCATTTTTTAGGAGCCAGGGGTTGATTCGAAAATTGAGAAAAAAATAGAGCTATGTCTTTGAGTTACCCCAAATCGAAACGAAAAAAATTCCCAACTGTTTCTGAAATCCTTAGGATTTCAACCCATTCGAATTGAGGCGTCCCACTCCATATTTATGTGTATTCCCTTCGACCAGTTAAAATTTGCGTGGAACGACCGATGTAGAGTGACGTGATTCGGTGGGTATCGAGGGTCGAACCGTCCCGTCTCGGGGAAGCCCCCGAAGCCGTGCCGTGTATTTACTATTAAACCGTACGTTTGTGTTGCACATGTGTTACACCGTCGACGGGACTACACGGATTGAAACGTCGATCGACGACGATGACGACGGGGCTCCCGCTAATTCGGCATATACCGCGTAACCGGCGTTGCGTAGGGTAGAAAGGCTCACGGTGTATACGCACCTCACATCCATGATGCCTATGCCCCTATATATAAATACATATATGTGTTATATATCTATGTGCGTGTGTGTACATGCACGGTAGCCCCGTTGTCGGCGGAATGACGATGACGAGGGCCGACAGCCTCACCAAACACGCGGTTTAAAACGTCTGCTCGCGTTTTATGCCAGAACTGTTACGTTCCTCATATATGCCCCACGGGATCGCCCTCGCCCTGTTTCACTCACTCCCTCGCTAACCGTCTCGCTCTGTAAGCGCTCCCATTATATGGGTATTACAACGTCTCGTGTATTTACGGACGTCAGCATCGCGCAATGAAACGTCCCAAAGACCCGGAAGCTCTTTCCGTTTCTGGATTCATTGACCGATTTTTTTCTCAATTCTTTCGAAGGTTGTTTGGTGAGAATTTTTTGTGATTTCTGACGAAATTATTGAATTTTTTTTTATATCTGTTGCATGTTTTTTTGGTTTATTCGAAGGATTATTTTTAGAGGGTTGCGAATAGTCTTTTTTTTAATGGTTGGAATTGTATGCAATTATTTTTTTTTAGAGGATTGCATTGTTTTTTATTTTATTCAGAAACCGTTACAAGAATTCGATTTTGTTTTGTATGTCACTAAATATCATAATGTAAAGAATTTTTTTTTTTATTTCCTTCTCCTTCTTTTTCTTCATCGACTGCAGTCGAAATCACTGTACTGGCAAACCTCGCACAAGTGCTTTCGCTCCAGGGTCAAGAAGGGTGGATTCCATCGAAAGGGCGTCCGCAACCAAAACCAAACCCTTTTCCCATCCAGTTATTAAACTTCCACCACTTGATAATCCAGCAACAACAAAAATTCTCGAATCAATTACACCCAAGCTCTATTTACGCAAATAACGCTCGACGATTTATTTTCCACCCCAAACCATTCTCCTACAAAGCCACCCTCAACCATTTCCCCTTCCCCAAAATACTCCAAAAGCACGACTTAAAAAAAGAAGAAAAAAAACAACGACAATATATCCATACTTTCCCGAAAATATATTTTTTTTCTACGCGGGACATCGTTTTTCCATTGAACACGAAAAATATTCTCTAATTGTCATCGTTTCGGTTCTCAATCGAAATGAAGAAAAGCGCAAGATTATAGTCTCCGTTTCTCCGACAGAAGAGTAGAAAGTAAAAAAAAAATTCAAATGCCGACACAGATTGTTCACAACAGTGCGACGACGATTCATTATAAATATATCTATATCCGCGTGTATGTGAACGAGTTCGATACACCGTGTTAAATACGATTAACCCTTAAGGACTTTTGTATGCCGTTGGTTCAAAGTGTACGCGAGTGCATGATGCACAATGACCAAAAGAGATCGGGGAAAGAGTTTTTCCCATGCACAGAAGGAAACTGAGAAGCTCGCTCGTTACATCGAGCCACGTCGAACCAACCCCCTTCGGTGATCGGGCTCAATTTCCACAAATAACGACGTACAAACTTTGGTATTGCGACGGAAAAAAAAAATACAACAACAACACCCAGAAACGAGGAAAGACCGAGTGGACGAAGAAAGAGAATCTGGAAGGAGAAAGAGAGAGAGAGAGAGAGAGAAGAAAGAAATGTGGCAGAAACGTTTTGGGAGTTGGGAAAAAGAGATTTGGCTGAGGGGTGCCATGACGCGGAGGGGCTTAAAGACTCGTCGCTAATCTCCCTAATGCTGGTAATCCTTTGGCTTTGCTCGGGTATTACCGCAAATGCAGTTACGGAAATGCCGGTGTAAGCGAATAGAACGAATATCCCCGACCCCGTGCTGATTCTCGATCACAGTCGAAGCCGCTCTCAAATCGTCTCTACGACAAAAATTTCTTCTTGTGACCTCGTTTACAATTTTTTTTTTTTTTTTTTTTTTTGATTTTTTATTTTCCCTTTTTCTTTTTTTTTTCGGGATTTGTATTCATGTCGTGACCGGGCAACCGCAACGATCTGTCTGTGCTTCTCCGCGGGTTTTATTTTGCGCTTGGAATCCTGGGGCAGGTATGTCAAAACGAATTCCGTCGGTGGCCACGCCTAGAAAAACATCTTTCGGAGAAAAAAAGTCGCGTGTAGTGACGAGAACGGGGGAGGTGCGGTCGTCACCTCGAGGGACTTTTCACGAACACGTTTTAGGGTTGTGATACCGTTGTTGCATTTTCGTTGACGGAAATGGAGTTTCAGCTTTGTTCGAAATTTGGGGAGAATTTTGTGTGAGAGGAGATTTTTTTGTTGTTTTTTTAATGACTCAGGACTGTAGATAATTATGTGTAGGTATTATTATTATTCAGTAATATCATTGTCAATTGATTGTCGATGCCTAGATATTTTTTTTTATATCCAGAACCATAAAATAACAATGCGTGTGTCGAATATCAATTTTCACTTCGTCCAACTTAAATATACGAGATTTTACAATTAAATATAAAACCAGGGGAGGAATGAAGTTATTTTTAATTTTTTTGAATTATTATTAGGTGAAAATATTTCATCCAAAATAATTACTCGAAAGTAACAGTCAAATACAAATTTACGCGTTGAGCGGTGTTTTTTCTCGTCTTACTCTCTTTCTTCCTCTCTCCCTCTCTCTCTCTCTCTCTCTCTCTCTCTCTCTCTCTCTCTCTCTCTCTCTCTCTGCCTCTCTCTCTGCCTCTCTCTCTGGAAATCGAGTTCGAGGTTTCGGTTTTACGCAAGCATATGTCAATGTTTGCCTTCCGGCACGCACAAACGAGCCACGCTTGCTTGATTCCGGGGCGGACGCAGGCGTATGCACACCGCAGAGAGAACCCGAGCCATCATCCCCCCGTAGTATTTTCACGTTCAGATGACCGCGAATTGACACGGATGAAGCTCATCGCTTCGGCTACCACCCCTCGTCCCGTTCCTTTCGTCCCCGGTGGCTGTGCCCCCCCCCCCCTCCTGCCCTCGGGCCCCGTGCTGCACATCGAGACATCGAGGGAAGAAACGCGATATGTCGGGGTTGCTCGACGAAAGCGATATAGCTTTTGTCTTTTGTCAAAACGATGATTGACAAATTGCCGTTTGCTTTCGATTCGTTTGACAAATCCTCAATCCCAATGGCGGCATAATTGATCACCCATCTTATCGAATTTTTTATCTGGAAGACGTTTCTCGACGCAAAATTATTGCTATTACGATATTTTTTTATATTTGAAAGAAATTGCTCGATGCAGAATTTTAATACGAAGATCGAGTTCTATAATATTTTTTTAAATTTTATTCGGACCCTTGCTTTATTGTCGATAACCCTTTATCTACGATAAAGCAAGGGTCGAAATAAAATAATGATAATAATAATGTTTACCAATATTATTAATCATAATTATTATTAATAATATATCTATTGTTGTTGATAATAATAAATTATAGAATCTAAATGATTGCAACTGACCCCTATCGCCTCTACTACTTCTGTTACATAAGCTGGACTATTGTTATTTTTTTTTATCGACATTATTTTCTATCCAAAACGTGGTTACGTCTTTGCCATACGCGTTTCAGTTCCGCAACTCGTTGCAAATTACTCGGATTATAAGGAAAGCATCTGCTATTTGTCAGGCCACTGAGCTATCATCGCGAAGCCGCACTCGACGTGCTCGACGTTACAGCGCCGCGTTACGGACGAGCGTGCTGCAAGAGACAGACGTATCTCGTGCCCGACGCGTAACTAGCAAACTGTGGCGCACACGAGGATATCGCGCGTAAACTGTGAAAGTTGCATCGCGAAGCAAACGGAACGTCCCTCTTGAGGAAAATCCTCGTCGAGGAGGTTGGGGCGTTCGAGCGAGCATTTCGTAATAAGTATGTGTGTTTGTATGTGCGTGTATATGTGTGTGTGTGTGTGTGTGTGTATGTGTGTGTGTGTTTACAAGAGGCTCGCACAGTAGCGACGGATTCGAGTTATGTCAACATTTGTTCCAACAAACAAATCACCGATTTCTCATTATTATTGTTATTATTATTTTTATTATTGGATCGTGAAAAAACAACAATTCACCTGGTATTCCAAAAAATTCAGTAGAAATATTGCTAGCAGCATTTGTAGGGATAATTGTTCAAAATGAATTTCAAATGTTACTCTCCACGTATTCGTAAAAATGTTCGAAATTTTTTTTTTTCTGCACTACTTATACTATACCATTTTTCATAACTTTTTTTCCGTGACTGAATAATTATTATTTTGCAGAGTTTTTTTTAACAATTCTAGCAGTCTTGTTTGTACGACACGAAAGACGTTCGATTACGTCGCTAGAAATTTTCGGACGAGTCGAGGTGTGAATAGAACCGTTCTCGTTAATGAGGAACCTACTGATGGCGCGTCCAAGCAAGCATCAGCAGCGAACCAGTCGCCGCCACATTCTACACGGAGCCTCGAACAGAAGCCCCGAACCGTTCCCGGTTTTCAACCCCTTTTGGCCCGAGCCACGCACACTCTCCCGGACTCCATTTTCCCGAGCGTCCCACGCTCGTTTTCCAGCTCGTCCTCGGTCATCCCTCCGCCCGAAGAGGCGACGTCGCGTAGGCGGGGAGGACCGGGGCGAGATGGCGCGACGGAATGGAAAAATAAAAAAACCGGAAAAGTATGGAGAATTATTTTTCCATAGATTCCGTAAATTCGGAGAAAATAATTCGCAAGTTTGAACTTGGAGCTTGAGCTCTGTCTAAAATTTGGGACCTTCGAATGATTTTCATCAAATTTCATACATATTTAGGGGATTTTGTTCCTAGATGTAGAAATTTCTTTTAGAAAAACTTTTTTAGAAAAACGGGTGAAAACTTTAATTCCCCTGAATTCGATTTGTTCGTCTGATTTTCACTAAATTTGAAACGTAGTGGGGACAAATGGTGCACCATATATTTCCAGTTATATCGTTCTACATTATTAATTATATATATTATATAATTATTAAATCATATAATTATCAACATTATTATAATTATAGGATATATGACCTATTATATGATTGATACACTTATGTAAAAATTTCTCTGTATATCTCATAATTATATATATTTATTTATATATATGTAATATATATATATATTACAGGATGATCAACATTATTAAAATTATATGATACATGACCTATGTATATGATTTATACGTTGTAATTTTGAAATTTTTCAACTGTCCATGCGGTCTTTCGAATAGTTATTATATTATATTTCATAATAGTTATATAATTATAATTATATCATATAATTATGATAGTTATTTTACTGTGCCATTTTGCCCGGTTTCTTCATGGAATTCGACTGTTCCCATTCGCCCCGGGTTCCTCGACTCCTCCTCTATAGTCGAAGTACATAAGAAATACGCTCCTGTGTAGCAGATATATACACACATATATATAGCTAAACTGGTCGTCACTTTCGCGCGTTCATTCCACGTCCACCAGCCACCATTTTAACGTATGTTGGCAGACGGCGACGACGATGACGACGACGGCGAAGCGATCGTCGCTCCGAGGGTTCCCTCCGACGACCTACCCGCCTTCCGAAATCCCCGGAGACTCGCCCCGGCCTTTCGTCGCACTCAGCGCCTCCGCGAGCTTTTTTTTTATTTTGTTTGTTTTTTTCTCTGTTTTCGCTTTATTCTTCAACCCCGAATAATCCACCGAAATAAAAAGAGAAGAGAAACAAAAAAGCCACTTCACCGTACCAGCCATTGTCCACGTTCGAAGTAAGGAAACCTCTTTTCTCATTCGCATGAGAGTCGTCACAACGTCTCATCGATTACCCTAATTAACCATTGACCAGAGCTAATACTTCAACTCTTTTCGCTGAAATGTTCTTTACATTTCTATTTTCTGCCGGGTATGTAAGAAATGTGATCGAACGACATAATTTGCAAAAATGTCAAATCCTTGCAGAGAAATGTAGACAGAAATGATTATAAAAATTTATTTAAGGAGGTACATCTCCCGGGATGGCCCCAAAATGTAATGATTTTTTTGTGACTAAGTGAATAAAGATATTGATAATTTGTTTTTTTAAGTATTTAGGGCATTTATTGAAAGAACTTCCACATAATTTTTCATTAAAGATATCACGAAATGGCGGAGTTATTTCTCTGACTGTCCTTTCTTTTACGATAGGCAGGCTATTTCCCAAAAAACAATCCAAAATAAGAATATATGGTTGATGGTGTGTCATTTAAAAGTAAAAGTCAAACTTAAGAGGATGATCTATGTTTCTTTTTTCTTTTTGGGTGAATGGCAGGTAATTCCATTTTTTTTTAACAATCATAAGAACATAATTACCATATAAAGACCCAAAAATTCGGAAAAGATGTTGTACTGCAGGTAGAAGGAAAATATTTATAATTTTCACAAGATAAGAATGTTCGGGGTTGACTAGCCGAGGCACACTCAGCTTAATGCATTCGTGCTAAACTTTTCGTCTCTCGAATCGTCCTATCTGCATGTGATATATATACATGTAAATTGAAAGAAAACCTTACGCCAAAGGACTCTTGCAAGGATTGAGGGTGGACGACGAGACGCAGCACGAAGAGTGAAGAGAGGCGGGGGGAGGGGGGGGGGGGCAATGGGGTCCACGACGTTTCTGTAGCATCAGTGTAGATTCGGCAAAAAAAGCTGAAAGGATTTCGCGCGGATTAAGACGCGATAACGAGAGTTACTCTGCTGACGGATTCTGGGGGCAACGTTCCTGCCGAACCAAAGTAGTATTAACCAAACCGTGGTAAAAAGTCTCCTGGCAAGACACAGTTAAGTATATATGTATATATATGTCTATCTATATATCGTAGCACGAATCTCGTGGTTGGTTCTTTCACGATTGCCTGATCATTATCCTTTTCGCGCTCTCCCTTCCCGGAGTAATCCGTTTAATTCGTCGAGAAGCTTCTTTGAGCCCCTAACACATCGTATCATACACTCGAGGACATTCATTCCATTTTGTTTTCAAAAAACACAATAAATTAATGAATAAATAAATATATGATCCGAAGAAATGAATAAAATAATTCTATAAAATAGGGGAAAATGAGAGAAATAATCTTCATAATAACAATGAATAATATTTATATTCGTAAGAATAATAAGAATAGAATTATATATATAATCATGATAACAATAATGACAATAACAATAATAATTCTTATGATTCCTATAAATCTAAATATTATTCATTATAATTTTTGAGGTTGTTTCTCTTATTTATCTTTTAATCATTATTGTTATTCTTATTATTATTATCATCGACATCTAATTTTTATACATAGATAAATAGATGCAAATAAAAAAAATTGCATTATCACGAGCGTCTCGTAAAATCGGGGGAAAAAAACATTGGTTGGCTTGATTAAAATTCCATTTCCAATTACTATCTCTCACTATAATAAAAAAAAACAACAACAGCAAATAAATAAATAAACAAATAAAATAAAATAAAGCTTCATCATCGCAAATACGTCGTGATATAGAAAAAAAAATGCATTAGTCGCGTTGATTTAATTTTCACTTCCGATGGCTGTCGATTATTTCGTTTTCTCGTATCGTCGATTCGCATGTGATACGACGTTCGATGTGCGACCCGAGAAAACGTATAGAACCATGCATATATATGTATGTATAGGCGCGACAGCGGGGAAGACAATGCCGAGGGATGGCCCAAGAGCACGTATGCCAGCGTCGGCCCCTTTGTATGTATATTGTACGAGGCTGAGGGCTGAGGATCGTCGCCACAGAGCGAACTACTCGATCGTCGCCCGAGTCGATATAGTCGTCACCCCATGAACACATCACCGGCAGCCGCGACGCCGGAGCCCTATTATCGCGTTAACGGCTAATCATCCCCTGCGCGCGCGCGCGCGCGCGTTCAGGCCTCTCGGCATCATCGCTTCCCATCTCCGCGATCGTTCGCCACGACCTTTATGGGATTCATTATTGTACACATCACTGCGGGGGCGGTATCGACTTGCGGGAAGCGTTGTTGCCGCTGTTCGCGAGACAAATTGAAATTAGCCCGTTATACTCGCCCCTGCGACTGTGGAACAATTAATTTTTCTGGTGGAATTAACGAACTTTTCACGCAGCCAGAGAGAGAGAGGGAGAGGGGGTGAGACGTCCACGTGCTTATCGGATTTTTATTCGGTCCGGGGGATGCTATTGGCTCGGAAACAAACGGAAATCGAATCGTTCGAGGCCCGGAGACAGATTTTTTGCACGGAATTTTTCTTTTTTTTCTTCTATTTTTCGAAATAATCAAGATAGACAAGAAAGATTGCAACAATTTGTTAATTTAAAAAAATGATAAAACATTGGAATGATGCATACAAACTGTTTTAACATCAGGGCACGGTCGAATTTCCCCCGATCAATCGTTGTATAGATCAAATCCTCAGAACGACATCAAAACTCAGCTTTCAAGATAAAAAAATTTCAAAAACCAATAATTCCAAGAAAATCTCAATCTTCTGGATGTCGAATCATCGACGCGAATCGTTCGCCACGCGCGAACCATCTCGAAAGTATTCAATCCACTTTCACATGGCGTTCTCTCTCGTCAATGGCCGCCCGTCGAATGCAACCCCCTCGCCCTCCTCCCGCGCGCCTATCGCGGCATCGATCGCGTTCGCCAAACATTAAAGAAAGAATAAAGGGCTCGGTTACAACCGGCGCGACGTCGAATCTCGCGGGGGTAAAAGGCGACGAGTTTGTTAATGCAAAAAATGCAAAGGTATACAATATGTCGGTAGGGGGGTCATTATTCGAAAAGTACAGTTGAATCGGAAGATCGTCGCGTACACCCGCGTAGCTTTGGAGTTTTCGTCGGAGAGTCGAGATAGAAGCGAGCGAGTGGGACGGCTTCGAGGTTCGGGAGATGTTGAGGGAAAAAAGCGACGGAGAAAGAAGTTAAAAAAAAAAAAAAAAAGAAAATAAAGAAAGAAAAAAAAAGGGATGTTCGGCGAAGGGGCTGCAAGGACCGAAGCTCGTAGTCGCGAGAGAGACCCTTTGATCAACTCGCCGGCAGCGGCTTCCCTCGACTTAAACGCGCGCTGATCTTCCATGAATATGGAGAACCTTCGTGTATACCTCGACCGAGCTCACCTCGCTCGCTCGCTCGCTCGTTCGTTCGTTTGGTTTCCACAGCTTCCAACTCCGACATCTAATTGTCGTCTCTTGAGCGACACACCGGAGCACGACCGGAAACCGGAGGCGCGAGAGCTACCCGATTACGCCACCTTTCCTTTGGCATTAAATCACCCCAACCTTTGATAAACCGTATAAAAGAAATTTTCCATATCTCACCTTTATCACGAAATGTTAATAAAACGAAGCGTCAATGCGAAATTGGCACATTGATTTTTTTTTTTTGTTTTATTTGGTTTTTTTTTCTTCGACGATCTTGTTAATGGTTCGGAGAGTTTGCTAGGCGAGAAAATATGTTGGTCGGCTTTGGCTTTGTCGAAGAGAAATGGAGATGGTTTGCGAAAGGTTACGAGAAATGAGATAACGTGGCATTAATTATTGTTATTTTATTGTTTCTTTTGGCTTTTGAGGATTTTATTTTTTATTGTTTGTATTCGGGATGAATGTGTTTGAGAACTTTCAGAATTTATGATGTCACGATCCCCTTAATGATTCCCTTTATGAAGGAAATGTCTGTTACGTTGTCGTAGAAAATTTCGAAAATGTCCAGTTTCCATGAATTCTCGTGGAAATGTTTTTTATTATTTATTTTTGTACAGATTAAAAAAAACGACTTTGAGTTATCGGATTTGTTGACCAGCAAATTCGATAGTTCATTTTTTAAAATCAATTTATTTATCCTTTACTCATCTTTCCGCTAGTTCTCCATATAAAATCCAGTGCGTTCGATCAATCTTCGCTGAATTTGATCCATAATACCCCTAATAGCGGCACTTTTTAACCTGCAGTGAATTATAGTGCAATCGGTCGAAGGCGACGTGGTCCAGAGCGATAACGTCAACTATTCGGAAAATTCGAAGTGGAAAATCTCTTCAAACAATGTTTTTACCATAACATAGCTTCCTCTATGAGAAAGCAATAGCCAATTTTCTTCAAACTGCCGTCGAGGCTTCCAACAGAAAAAAAAGCGAAAGAATTCGTTCCATATACATTTACGAAGCGTCTCGCCGGCTATTGTTGTCATAGAAAATAACGAAAAAAAAAAAAATGAAAAAATAAAAAATAAATAAAAACAGGCGACACCGCATTGAAAAAACGAGAAAACTGACATCAGCAATTAGCACGTTTTGCACGAGAGCTTCATATCCGCAGCCACAGATAAATCCCGTGTTATAAAGCCCGCGAGGGGCGGCGGGGACGATCCGGCAGTGCGTGAATATGGCAGAAAAGCGGAAAGAGCCAAGGTTCGTTCTCTTTCCATATCGTCGGCCAGGCACAACCGGACAATGGGGCTTGACGCATAAATAACGAGGTTTTCGATAAAACAAAAAAACAGAGAAAAAAATACAACCGAAGCTGGAAAAAAAAACGTAAAAAGAAAAAAAAGAAAAATAAATCAAACGAAGCGAGTGGAAGGAGTAAAAAATACGAACGTACATAACAGGCCACTTGACTCAATCCTCCGTCCTTCTTTGTCTCTCATTCTAGCCGTGTCGTGCTCTACAATACGCCCCCCACTATTATCGTGGATGTGATACGCGCAGACCGGGGTTTTTTGAATCACCATTCTTTTTCCAATTTCTCAATTGTCATCAATGCGTTTTTTCGCGAAATTATTATTTAGTAAAATAAGTAATCCATCCAAGACTTCAGGAAGACTCTGAATGCTCGAAATCTCCGGCCAAAAGATTTTCCAAGCCACGAAATAAAATCCAAGAGCGTTAAAAAGTAGCGTGCGATAAGTCAAACCGCGCTGAACCCACTGCGCCATTTCGCCCCGGGTTTTCGCGATGATAGCAACTCAGAAACGGCGAAGCGATGTGTTTTCGTTCTCGGGACGAGGGCTGGAAGGTGGGCGGGTGTTGAAGTGGTTTTGAATTAAAAAATCGAGTGACGAAGGGCAAAAAAATAGCGACGACGAGCGTCATTCTTCGGGGATGACCCGGCAAAGGAAGCCACAGCCTCGATCTCTCATTTCCGAACGCATAGCCGCGTATACATATATGTACGTACAATTATGCGATGCGTGTCTATGCGAGGAAGTAAGCAAAGCGAAGAGTCTGGAGCGTCGAAGTGGGCGAGGGTGGTTCATATATCCATGAATATATATATATATATGGAAATAGACCAGTGGTGGTTGCAGGAATAAGAGAAAAGATGGAGGAGGGTAGTTCCGGAGACCGGCACAGATCAAAGCCCCCGGGGGTGACCGACGAGAGACCGACCTATCCCCCCTCCCCCCTTCTCGCCCTCCAGCGAAAAACCCCCTCGGATTCCACATCTCGCTCTTATTCACCGCTCGGGGGATGAAAAAAAAAAAAAATAAAATCCGTGAGGTTCGCTCGCTCGCGTTCGTTTACACTCCACCTCGCTCAAGTGGCATCAACTTGAATCGGAGAAAGGAATATAAAGAACCCGCGGCATCATGCGTAAAACGATGCCACGGCAAACAATCACGAATTTGTTTAGGTATAACAATCTACGTCGTGATGTTTCGTTGGCCGGGTACTTCGTTGCGTCCTCGAACTACGGGATATGACTCTGGTTTGCGCGACCCCGTCGCGACCGAACCAAGTGACTTTGTTACCATTAACGTCGGTTTCTTTGTCGTCGCGTTTTTTTTTTTTTCGCGACTGCGATTGCCGCGGCTGTGTCTCGATTATGTCGAGAGATCGACGAACTGACCTTCTGGGTGGAATTCGTGTCCGTCTTTTGCGGAAAGAGGGAATTGGGTGGGACATGGACGTGGGAGAATGTCTGGAGAGGGAATGAAGGTAGTTGTTGGTAACGGAGGTTGAAGCAGGGTTGGATGTTCGTTCGGTGAATATGCATTCGAAATACGCTTTTAAACAGATGACTTAATTGATGATGCGGCGATTCAAATTTTTATATTCCTGCTGTGATGATGAAACGTTTGGTTGGATTATTGTTTGCTAGTTGACTTTGGGATTTAGTAGTAATTATTATGCATGATAATTCAGTAATAAATGTTTTTTGAGCATATGTTTGTTGTTGCCTATTCCTGGATTGAGGCTAGAGAGCCATATTGGGTTGTCAGATCATATGTATGTTGGACTGGGTGAAAAAAATTCTATTATCTTCGGTGCCACCTCTTAAATGTTAGATTGGGTCCTCAAAGGAACCCACCTGAAATTCGAGGAGCCTAGCTCATGCGTAAAAGAGCTCGCTTTTTTATTTTGGCTTTTTTAAAACAATTTTCGCGATATCTTTTGGACTATGATATTAACAAGAAAATGTTAGCGAACTTGTTTTATTGAAGGTTTAATTTCCAAAAAAAAGGTCCGTCCAGATATTCTCACATTCTTTAACCAGGCTCATTTTTTCCCGTATCCTTGATTATAAAATAAAAAATCATTAACTGAATCGGCAGTGTTCAGGCTTTCAACGAGCTGATTTGCCGTGGAATGCCTCATATATATGTTTCTACCTTTTCTGAAAACTCTCGCGAGGACTTCCACCTTCCGTCCCTTCCTTGTTCTCGCTCGTTCGTTCCATTCGTTTCCGTCTCTGCGGACTTTCAATCGCGCCCTTTTCCGTTCTCGGCCGGCATCCCCCAGCCCCCCCCCCCTCTTCGTACCTTCCCTTTCACCCGCCATTCCGTCGAGCCAACGTCCGGAAGTATTTCTCCGTCAGCTTCGACCCGGACTGTCTGGCCCGGTTGCTACGCTCCCGTCGTGATAAAATTTGCTCTTCTCTCGTGTGATGTCAAGAGATTACTCTGTTAGCCACGACGTATAACATCCTCGCTCGCCGTTTCCATCATCCAGATTGAAACTCGCGCTCCAATGGACGCCGCGGTTCCGGCACGATGGAATTTCGCGTTTCTTTCAATACGCGCAATGTCGGTGGTCGATCGACTTTCCGATTTACGTCGGAATTTCGGTCTCAGGCAAGGAAAAACGTCGATGAATGATAATTGGAACTCACCGAAGGCTCGATTGACGTTTGGACATTGGATTATGGCATCGATAGTATTGTTATCATCAATGGATCCTTCGTTAGTGATAATAAATTATCATACTCGGAGTTTTTCCATTTATTCGTTAGAATGATATTTAATTTCGAGTTTTTAAGTACCTATTTCTGAATAATTTGTAAAAAAAAAATTATCCTTACACAAACAGTTCTTTTGTCCTATTTTGGCATTATATTACGGTCTCGATAGTTTTGTTATCAATGGATCCTTCATAGGTGATAATAAATTATCATAGTCGAAGATTTTTCATTCATTCGGTAAGATCGTATTTAATTTCGAGTTCTTAAAATACTTTTTTGCACACAATGACAATTTGTAGAAAAATTGTTTTTTTTTATGAAAACAATTATTTATTTTTTCGAAAGATGTTTGAAAATAATTTAAAAAAAGTGTTTGCAAGGAATGCAAAAAAAGCTTCATGCTTTGATAGATGTTTTGTACGAATAAAATGTCGACGATGTGTGGGCACTCGTTTATTCTAATTAAATGAAAATGTGATGTAATGAAGATCGGTAACCATCGTTACGGTAAATTTCCGCACGACGTATTTGCCAACGCGATAGAGAAAAAGATTTTTTTTTTTTTTCAATTCATCTGCAACAGCATGGAACATATATTTGAACGAGCTTTTCGAGGGTCGAACAGCCATAAATCTGATGAAAAATTCATATTCGTAATGCTCGACTGGGCACAAAGTGAATGTGCGTCGCGTCGCGATTTGTATACGCATGCAAATATTTATATATATATTTCTAGCCCTCGAATTTGTCCGATAGGCGGGTTTGTATGTACAACCGGTTCGTATATCGTCCCCGATGACCCGGCAAATTCTCAACCCCCGGAATCGCGTGTACCAGAAGAAAATGTATTATATCGCAAATATATTTCCCTGTATGAATTTTATTATATATAATTTTTAATAAATTTAAACTGTCATTATCATTTGTATTATTATTAATTATTATAACTATTCAATACTATCATATTCATATATATGGGGCGAATCGCCCCGTTACCTCTGAATGAAACCCTTCTCTCCCCCGATTTGGTCGATAATGTTTTTTAGTATCTTTTCGTTCCTCGGGCCTCACTGATATTTATTTAGATTTTCTCGACCCCGCCTTTTCCTTCTACCCCCTTTAGGAGGTAACTGCTATTTCGCCAATTTTTGATTGAATAACATTTTTTCCCCGATACTTTGGGGGGTCGAAAAAATTGATTAAAACATTAATGATGTTCTCGGATCCAAAAGTTACTAGAAAAAAATCATTGACCAAATCGGGGGATAGAAGGGTTCCCATGGGAAGTGCACTCACGTGATTCGGCGCGTTTCGCCCCATGTACATTTTTATACGCTATGATTTTTTATCTCGGAAAAAAAGTTGTTTTTTGCGATCTAACATACATCTAACTACACATATATTTTTGGAGATGATAATTTCGAGAGCGTTTTATCTATTCCAGTAGATACACACGCTTGTGCACAAGTTACCATAAATTCCCTTTTCTCGCTGTATTATCGGATTACGCGGTAGCGACCCGTTGGAACATCGCATTGTAGTGCGGGGGTGTTTCACCCCGAAGATAATTTATATCGCTGGTACGCAAGAGTTACTGTTTGCCCTTTCAGGCACAAAGAAAAGTTCCGTAAAGAGATTACTTGCCAGTACCAGGAAACCTGCTGAGGCCCCGAAACGACAACCGGACGATGCTCACGGACGTGAAAATGTCTGCGTAACCGACGTAAATGTCTGCGATACATCGCCGTCGTTGAGTAGATGTACCAAGAATTGACGCGCAAATTAGCAGAACAATCTGCAGTACTTCACGCCTAAACGATGTATTACTTCACCCCGAATCCAAAGCGAAGCAAACCGACGCGGCAGCCGCGAGAGGTGACGCGAGCGCCATCTTGTAGAAGTGACGAAGAAACGTTTGGACGTTGCTGAAAAACGTTTGCACGTTGGTGAAGCGACGCCATCGTCGACGATTGTCCGCAACTGAACATAGAAGTCATCTGCAGGAGCAACTGCGTGCTTTTTTCAGCGACTGTCGGTAATGCAGGTTACTCAATTATTATTTGTTCATAATTTGCTGGAAAATAGGTATCTACGTTTTTTGTGGGATGATAATACGTATCGTTTATTGACATTGTATCGACGTTTGTCGATAAATGCGAAATTCATAATATTTATGGGGTACTTTGTTGCATTAAGATGATTCGACAGCGCTCGGTCGGTAAGAAAAACTGTAAGGCGCTTTTTACTGGCAATATCGATTTTTTAGATTAAAAAAGACGACGATTCACTGCGTCTTAAAATTAGGCAGTCAACCGTTCTCACTTTTTATCCAAATAATTATCAATGGAGGAGAAAAACACTTTGGGAAGGCTATTTATTTGCGGTTGTAGCATTCTGACAGAAACGCATGACAATTACTCCAATCGATTATAAGAACCTTGGAAATATTGACGATTCATTATTCTTTTCTCTATTGATAATGGTTATTTCCCGCAAATAGAAATTCCGTTTGAGATTCATAACGCAGAATAAATATTGTACATTGTGTCACGATAATTTAGGAAAGAAATCACCGTGCCTGACTCTTATCGATTTCCTATCTTTACGTGACCACAGTCACAGTCCGGTGAAAATCCGATTGAACCACTGAAACTGATACGCGATATATAAAGTACAATCGCAACGGCGGCCGACGACTCCTTGATTAAGATAATAATTGTCTGTTGATTATTGATTAGGATTTATAATTGCGATCGCTAACAAACTGAGGAAACTAGCGAGTATAAAACATTTTCATTTCCATTTATTCGATTGTCGTGGTTCGAACAATAAAGTATCAATATTATTTTGAATCGAATTTATAAGAAAATTCAGAAAACAAAATCACGATTCATTTTTTTAGTTATGAAATTATGGAAACTGGATGCAATATTATTCATCCACTGACTACCGGTGGATACAGTTTCAAAGCTGCCTTTTAATCAATTATTCAACGATTTCTTTTCGATTTTTATTATTACCTTTTTTCCTTCGCACTCTCTACAATTGTTTCATGTTGTTGCGAGAATTTACATTTCACTATGTCAAAGTCTCGAGTAAAAAGAAAAACCTAATTTAATCTCATTTCAATTCTCAATGACGTACCGAAAAAAATTTGCAATCACATTTTATTTTAGTCCTTAATCGTTTATTAATTTTAGATAAAAAAAACAATCCTGAAGAAATTGATTATACGGTATCGAAAAAGGTTATCGTAATAATAAGTTCGCGAAAACACAGCCGTTTCGATTTCAAGTAAATTCCGACGATATAAAGATCAACGTTTCAGCTTGAATATTCACGTGGAAACCATCTTGAGAATGTTGTCAGCAACTTTCACATTTTTTCTTCGTATCGACTGAAAGAAAAAAAATAAGAAGAAAGAAAAAGATATGAAAAAATAGACGCACCCCACGACCCATCGTTTGACAGATATAAATAACATTTTCTCTCCCCTATCTGACATGGACGTCGGGGTCAAACGGTTATCCCGCTTCGACAATAGATAACCGGGTGATTAATACGTTCACTGATTTACAAATGAATGGTCGGTCTTTGCTTCGCCGCATAAGCTCGGCGAAACTTCTTTAATCAATAATCGGCACGTGCTGATGCGAAAAAATTCGACGAAATTCGTTTCACCATGAGATATCGACGTCTGAATAACAATGTAATTAAATAAATCGTAATGATAATCAGCGCGTAATTTCGACACGAAAAATAAACGATCGATTGAAAAAAACTGTGTATCGCAATTTATCGATCCGAGGATTCTGCCTGAAAACGATATATCAACAATTTTTGTAGTATAATTTTTATATAATAAGAAAATTAATTCTATCTGTACTTCTTATTGTATAAATATATTTTCTGTTTTTTTTCCCGCTATTTTTTGAAAATACAATTGAGGAGCAACAATGAATAATAATGAAATAAATAATCGATTTGAAAAAAATTGTTTATCGCATTTTATTAATCCAAGACTTGAATTGATGTATCGACATTTTTTCTAGAATAATTTTTATTTAATAAAGAAATTGATGTTGAAAAATTAATTTTATTCGTACTTCACAACATCTTTCTTGTTGTTACTTTTTTCTCTATTTTTTCACGATAGTAGCAAAGATAATGCGGAGTTGATAAGAGTTCAATCGGAATGCAGATCGGGCGTTCGGAGAAAAAACAAAAAAAAAACTAAGATTCCAGTGATATGATTTCGCGCGTGAGAGAAATGAGATAATCGTTTCGACACCCGAACCGTCTCGCAATTAATATCTGACTTACACCAGTGTCACAACAGTCGAACACTCTCGTCGATTGAGCGTGATTGGGTATTTTCATTTTTTTTCTTTTTTATTCAGTAAAAAAATTGATTTTTCAAGACGTTCGGGAAGGTAAAATCGCGAGTATCGGATTTCTCGGTGGAGGTCGAACCGTCGATCCAAACCCGAAGCCGCGGAATTGAGTTGAATAATAAATTGTGAGAATGCAAAATTACGAGGGAAAATGCATCGACGAGAACGGCATCGACGTTGAAATGAGGTCGAAGGGTTGTACACTATGGAAAACTCTCGTCACGATGATTGAGCTGACGAATCACGTTATGATTTTTCTGGTCACCGGTTATGTCCTGTATCTCGCTGGTGAAAAATTAACTACGACCAATGTTCACGCAGGTTTTTGTACAGTTGGAGTACGTGCACGTTTTTATTTTTCTTTATTAAATTTCTGTCAATGTTTCATTGGTTTTCATATTCAAGTCTTGTTTCATGAGCCCGAGCTTGCTTAGTACTTTGCTTTCAATCACCATTTTGTTTCCACAAGGCAGAAGAAAATAAAATTACAATAATGCATTCAATTATGTTGTTACTTACCTCATAAGAATGCGTGCCACCATTTCAAAACCGTGAGGGCTTATTTTGTCTCACAGGTTTTATTGTGCGAGGAATTATGAAATATCCGAAAATTATGTAAATACATATGAAATTTTTTTTTTTCTTCTTTAACTTTTGCTTTAGAAGCTAAATAATAACAATGTTATTATTTAATAAAATAGATTACATATTGTGTTATACAAAAGAACGTGATTATTGTCAATATAGATAATAAATTATGTCATCAAATTATTTAATCATATAATGATAATAATATTATCTTAAAATAGATAAAATAATATTATATTTTCATTATTATTATTATTATTTATATACATTAAAATAATATCATCGAGTTATTTAATAATGCATTAATAGTAATAATATCTCAAAATAGATTAAATAACATAAAAAACAATATAGCTATAGAATTGCAAGAGAAAAATAACTAAACAATAACTACAAATTATTTATTCGACAGAGAAATCACTATCATCGTCATCATAGAAATAATCATTAAGAATTACAATCATTATAATTAAGTATATGACTGTATGAAAATATATATTTTTTTAAATTCATTTTTCAATAATATAATGGTATTAACAATGAGAAATAATTTCCGTCTGTGCAGTACGTTCTGCTGATGTCCGAGGCGATAACAATTCTGGTGGGTGAGAATATGTTGTCGAGAAGGCTGACTCGTCGGATCATAAGTAACATCCACTGGGCCCTCCAGTGTCTGGGAGCGTCGTTCAGCATTGCCGGAGTCGTTCTGATGTACCGTCAGAAGCACGCTCACTTCAAAACGATTCACGGTATTCTCGGTCTCGCCTCGATCGTTATCACGTTCGTCGTAGGTTTTTCCGGAATATCGGCCATATTCGCGACGAGTCTTCGCGAAAGAATACGACCGGTGACGTCGAAGCTGTGTCACAACATTCTCGGAATATCGTGCTTCGTGCTTGGAATGACAGCCCAGTGTTATGGCTATCGCAAAAAATTGATGACGATCAATAACGAAAACATTGCAAACGTTTGCATCGCACTTACCGCGCTTATTACCATTTTTTCTCTCATCGGAGCCCTTCGAAACCTTCGACGACAAATAGCGGGTTTATTTTTTTGATTAAAAAAGAAATAAATGTAAAAAAAAAAAGGAATAGAACATTGTGGAAATGGAATAATTATTTTGAAGATTGAGTTTTTCTTTGATTTCGGATTTCGAATGAAGGACAGCTTTATGAATGAGGGATTTGAGAGAAGTGACTTTGTGGAATGGTTGGGAGAAATCTTTGGAAATTTGTTCTCATCAAATTTGACTTATTTATCCTCCTTGGGCAGTAACCACGTTTTTCTGGGAGGAATTTTGGTTAAATTCGAATCGAAGACAACGACCTTAACGACCATTTCAAGTAGTAACATGTTTATTTGCATTTCCTTACAGCTTTTGTCCTCCCAATTGTCTAATGTATCGTGTAGTAGGTTAAACAATGCCAAAAAGCCATCGACCAAAGTCCTTCAGCCCCTTTTTTAAATACATTTATTTTTTATCCTTGACGCTGGTATGACTGATTTGATGGACGAATTTTTGGACTGCAGATATCTTCATTATGCATTGCTCCTAGTTAGCGATATGTCGTATCCACGAGGTACTTCCATTTACGTGTCAGATGCGGATAAAGTTGTCTCCGTAGCAGACTTAAGGGCTTAGTCGCAGTCAGGAGACGAAAAAAAGCGTATTTTTGGGATATGTTTAGTATTTTCTGCAGACACGTAGAGTACATGTCGCGCTATCGTTCGACCCTCCATTTCTTCTTATTGCTTCGTAATTACTATTTTTCCCGGCCACGAGAAGTGAATATTTTATTATGAAAATCAAAGTACAATTTTTAAAGCATCGCCGTTTTGTAAATCGTTTTTATCCTTTTTTATTAGAGGGCCGAACGACAACCACATGCATGAGAATAGGATGGAAAAAAGGAATTTATTTCAGATGACCCAGACGGTCGCAATGTCATTGCCCGCCGATAAAGAATTATCGCGGCATGACCTGCGCAACATCAAATATCTTGTAAAATTTCGAATTAAATGCTTCCGATTATTTTGCATCTCGCACGGCTCATGTAACTACATTGAACAAACAAATTTTCGATTATTGCGCTGTAATTTTACAGTACTCAAATTTTCATCTCCTCCTAATGAATAATTTTTATTTTGATAAACGATTAACCCACTCGAAACAATTCATTGTTATGAATCGTCAATCCAATTCTCAATAATGTCTTAACCTCGTTAACTCAAAATTTCGTCCACCAAAATTCCGTCCAAATTGTTTTCACCAAAACCAAACTACCCCATGATTCCAATTCTCACGTCAAATTGAAACAAAAATGATATAAGAATTAAAAAACATACGACCTTCCTGTTTCACCCGGTCGAGAAATGCTGCGAAATTTTCTAAAAGCCTCAACGCATCCGACCATATTTTTTCCGAACCCCTTTTCCCACCCCATCTCGCCATTTTCATTGTCCTCACCCCCGGGATCGCGAAAAATAAAAAAATGCTCGAAAACAAAGCTTCCTCCACGAAGACCGAAAAAAAAAAAATAGGAAAAAGAAAAAATAAATAACGACGATATGGAAGAAAATCGATAAAAGCGCAGTCATGGCGAAAATGCTCGGTGAAACGAGTACATGGAAGTGGTAGACGATGATCAAGTGCGAGAGAGAGCGAGGAAGAAAGAAAGAAAGCGCGGAAAAGGGAGAGGGAGAGAGATCCACCGATATAACAACATAAGTGAATCCAGTTTGTGAAAACACGCGCCCTCGAGACCGTGCAGACGACGCGAAAGTGGCGACCTCTTCGCGCGTGGAACAAAAGCTCGCCATGCGCTACTCAGACCAATTTTATTCCGCACATCGCTAAACACAACTCGGGTATCACAATTGAGGGTATAAAACGGCAGCGTAGCAACGTTTATAACAGCCACGACCGAGAAACTCTTATTCCCACGTTAAGAAACGACGATCTTCCTCGGTTTCGTAATCCTTTCCCATAAATCTTCGAGTTCGCGTCACGGCGCAGTTTTCCGAGGCGTTATAGCATAACTCGGTGGTCGTCCTTCCTCGCTGGCGACTCAAAACGCGAGAGTCGCCGGAAGAGGACGAAGAAGAGATGGAAAGAGGAATGAGAGAAACGCGAATGGTGGATGAAATGGGTTTGGAGAAAGCTAGCTGGAGAAACGGCAACGGAGGGAGGGGTGGAGGAAAGGAGGAAGAGAAATGAAACCGAGCCGTGAGAGGCCAACTGCAGACCCCGCGATGGGGTAGTAAATATGCAAAGTGCTCTGTTTGTTTCGGGAATCTGGAGGCTGTCGGGGATATGCCAGCCATTTACCTCGACATTCCCCAGACTCGAAACACTTCTGCAACGTGTGCATCCTTATGGACAAATGCATGTGTGTGTAAGCGCGTTTGTGTGGTTGGGCCGCGCGCGTATGTTGGATGAGCGATTATGCAGACCGTTTATGGTACGTAACGTGATGGACGTGTATCGCGGAAACTTCTCAATCCGTTACATATGGACCCGGGCGATAAACGGGATTCGTATGTAACGAGAAGTAGTAAAGTTCGTCCATTATATATCCACCCTTGTTGAGAGTCGCGAGCTTGATGAATTTATTTTATTTTATTTCATCTGTTTCAATGTTATCGTTGGGATTTTGTCATATTGTGATCGAAGCAATTGGATAATAATAAAAATTAGTAAAATCACGAGAATTTGGTGTAAATGCAAAAAATAATTGAATTATTCATTGGCAAACAAGAGAAGCTTCATTCTTCTGCGGTAATCCCATGAGTCGAAAGAATACTCTAAGAATGGATTAAGTAGCTTCGAAACAAGATATTCATTTTTTCGAAAATTTAGGATTATCATTCTAAAAATTATTATTATTATTGTCATAAATAATTTTTATAATAATAATGGATCATAATAATAATTTTCCGTTATTAAACAATAATTTTGATTATTTTTATTATTATTTCTATTATTATTATTATTATTCTGATAGGTATTATTATCTATAATTTTTTAAGTAATTTCATTCTTACAGTTGTTGT